>JAPZEB010000006.1:13234195-13249398 GCA_029783705.1 Chaetodon striatus
TTCTTCAATGTTTTGTTTACTTCCTGGATTTTTCCCACATGGAAATTCTGACCAATCAAGAGCAGCTTTCTCACACACGGCATTTGATCTGGTCCGCTTGTAAATGCTGCCGTGAGAACACAAACCAACTCTAGGCAATTATACAACTTTGAAATAAAATTAGACCCTGATTTGGACCAAAGCAAGAAAACTCTAGGTCTGAAAGCACCCTTACTCTTTAACAAAAAGGTCTGTCTCTGTAGGGATCCTATCCATAAATTGTCAGACACTTAACATACCAATCTGAGTTTGTTGTTGTTCCCATTTGTCATCGAGACCCAAAAACATGGAAAAAGAGGGTCCAGGTTGTAAAATACTCAAGTTACCCTTTAATGTCCATCCCTCTTCTGCCAACAGATGCCCCTGACTCCTTCACACTGGACCTTTAAAGATGCAACTTAACTTACCATATCCTGCATATGAGTCAGTTACTAATACACTGACAGACAGCATCCTGTTTTCAATTAAAGGTCTAACCTTAAAGATTTGAAGAGACTGACCTTGACACCTCCTGCCTCCGACCAGTGTGTAACCCTTCTGGCACTCGCAGTGGTATGAGCCCATGTTGTTGATACAGCGGCCCCTCTGACAGTTTGATGGCCTCTCACACTCATTGATATCTGAAGGGAAGGAAATAAAAACAATGTTGGAATGTGAAGCATGTGATGAGCAGGATTAATGAACTGGTCAAAAACAATATGAACTCAGTCACGCTTTATTTGGTTATTATCGTGTGAGTTTAAGATGAAAAAAAAAGTGAATATTGGTGCTATGTGAAGTAATGTTGGATCCAATTTTTCGAAGGGTCGTTCGTAACATTGACATTTGAATTCTTTGAATAATGCACACCCTTTTTCTGTTTTTTTACATGTCTATTCATTCACTCTAAACCCCAGATTTCTACACAGTTGCAATTAAAGTTGAGGAAACACTAATGTAATTAGTGTTATACTATTTCTGAAATTAGATTAAAGTGGTGGCTGCATAGAAATGTCCGACACGTGTGATCGAAACTGTCACAGTGACTCCAGATCGTCAAAACTAATTAACAAAAAGTAGATATAATCATTTCTAAAAGTCACAACATGTTTTGATCTAAAGAAATATTCTGCTTTAATCCACATTTGTTGCCATTTACCCTCTCAAAAACAACATTTTTACTGTGGTCAAAAAACTGTTTGCTCTCCCACTTGCCGCACACAGGGAGGTGTTCACCTGTATTAATGGGGAGATCTAGCAGCAATCTAACAGCAACATAATTTAATTTATTAACCGAAGAAAGTTGATTTAATTTAAAAAAAAAGACACGATTACGATATTTTTGATCAAATACCTTGATATCAATATTACCAGGATGTTTTAGGGTTGACAGTTGGTGCTTTTACAAAATATTTACACAATGAGATTTTAATTACAATTGTAACGTCACTATTTTTGTATCATCTTCATAACACATATCACTTTACTGTAATGCAGCCTTTAAAACCTGGAAAATACATCTCTTACAATATTAATATATCATAATCTAAAATGATAGCTAGTCCTATATCACGATATTGATTTAATATTGATATATTGCCCAGCCCTGTTTTATTTAAATTCTTATTTAAATTTCTTTTATTTTGATGATGACGTTTAAGCCTTTGGGCCTTCTTCAAGATCTACATGATTGATCAGTGATCATTGATCATGATGGTTGATCTTGAAACGGGCCCAGAGGCTGAAACTTGACACTTGTTTTCTATAATCAAATCACAAAATATGCCGACAGACATTTGAAGCTTCGTTTATAAACCTCAACAGAAGCCTCTAATGTGAAGAAAAGTGACACTCAGTACAGCCCTCATGTGAACACTGTTAAAATACATGGTGTGTTGAATAATTCATGCCTTCGCAGTGGCTGCCCTCCTGGGTGCGCTGGTATCCCGGGTAGCACTGACACTGGAAGGAGCCTTCTGTGTTGATGCAGTGACCGTAAGCACACAGCCGGACGTCCTCACACTCATCGATGTCTGTTTTCGGGGAAAAAAAAACAAAAAACACTTCAGCACCAAATGGCCATCGAATCACTCAACCGCACTATAAGCACCTTAGTCTTGGTAATGTCACGTAAAGGTCAGGTTGGAGCATCACTCACCACCGCAGCCTTTGCTGTCTGAAGACGGGAGGAAGCCCTCGTTACACAGGCAGCGGTAAGTGCCAGGGAGGTTCTCACAGCGGCCGTTGGGACAGATACCGGGCTTCTGACACTCATTAATGTCTGTCAAACATAAAAAGACGGTCAGTGACAGTGATGCAATAAAACGTTTGCAGCAATGTTTATTTTATTTGGACTCGTGCTGAAATCAGCTGCACATTATTAACTCTTCCTGAATGGATGGTTTTAACAAGACTTAATTACACTTTTTATTATCACTGCAGTGCAGATTCACAGTATTGAATTTATTGCATAATTTCCATGTTATTCTCCAGGGTTTGACTGATACTGGTACTAATATATTTTACATTATTGCAGTGCTACTACTTTACGACTTGGTTTTACCAGTGAGGTTTATAACTCATATATTATGCATGTGATTGTCTTTAAAAAACAGCTCTAATACCTGATTTATTACAGTAATATAAAACTACAATATTTGTCTGAAACCAGTGAAGAAGTGGAGGACAAATTACTTATCATAACATGTACAGTAGGTTGATCAAAGACGTTTCACTGTAATAATGCCCAGCACACTTCTTCTTCTTTTTTTTTTTAATAGATTATTTTTTCAGCTTTCTGCCCTTGCTCTTGCTGCGACAAGGGCACTGCCTTTGTATATGAGACGCCTGCTCTATCCACTAAGCCACCGGGCGCCCTGTAATGCCCAACACACTTCATGGCTCAATTTACGACTCATAATGATTTGCTGATTAAATTATCCAGGTCTGTGATAGTGAGTGTATAAAGCTGTTCTTTGGGCCTCTGCTGCTGAGTGAATGAAGGTGAACTGCTGCTCGTTGTGATCGGTGATGTCCATTTTTCAAAGAGCTCATATTTTACACATTACTATTTAGATAACACAAACGGGGGTGGCCGCCTTTTATGTCAAATTCAGCCTATCAACATTACCAACGGGTCTAAATGGGCTTTCATTATTTGTTTTAGCGCAAGGTGGCTACTCTGCAGTGGGCAAGTTATGATAACTTGGTACTTTAAGTTTGCAGACGAAAGCAAACACATTTGTCCAGGCATTATTAAATTCTCTATTCCCCTGAGACTTTCCCCTTTTTGGATTTGGAAGCCCAGCTAGGGAGACTCCATTTTAGCTGACTAAATGTAAAGGCATTTTTTGAATTGGTGTGTAAGAATGTAAAAAACACGTTCGGCCTACAACGATAAATTAAAATTAAGATGTTAAAAAAAATGACAGTTATTCATTTCCATATAATTTTCTGTCCAAGCCACATGGAGCCACTGGACTAAAGAGGTGCATGCCGTTCTGGAGCCGCAGGTTGTCTGCACCTGACTTTGGGTAAGAGCTAATCTCGTCCATATGTTTATTGTAACACATAACATGACTTGGCACTTTTTTTCATTGTTTTTCATTCTCCACGTCGAATTCCACCGCTGTGATTCCCATTCGTGCCAAGTTTGAAAACCTTTTTGCATAAAACACATGGAGCCAGTTTCAGCCATGCCACGAAATCTTGTTCAAATAGCCAACTTTCACTGTAATCTGCACATTCCAAGATTGTCCAGATTACAGTGACAGCAAGCGAGCAGACAGCGGATCCTCTGCTATGAGGATCCAAGCTGAGAGTTGTTCACCATCCTGACCATTTTTTTTTTTTTTAAAGTTACAAATTATTTTATCATTTTAAATTGTAATGTCAGAAAAAACACATAAAATCCTGCCTCAGCATTTTTGAGACTTTTCAAAGATCGATTTCACACATTTTAAAATTAATTAAGGCCTTATTTTTAGATAAATAACTTAAATACCTTTTAAGACTTTTTAAACCTGACATTAATAATGCCCTCATTTTGCAGTGCCCCACAGAAACTCACTCAAAAAAAGAGAGATTAATGAATCCCCCCCCCCTTACACTCACCATAGCAGGTGCCGGCACGGGCTTCGTGACCAGGCAAGCAAGGAACACACTCATAAGAGCCTGGTGTGTTCTCACATTGCTCATTGGGACACGTGTCAGGGTTCAAGCACTCATTTATGTCTGCAGCAAGAGAAAAGACGTGTCACATACCCATGATTTATCCACACGCATGCAGAGCACAGACGCAGCCATAATATAGTGACACACATGTAATAAGTGTTTTGTCAGTGGAGAGCCTGTGCACTTATATCCATACTGTCATAATCATCACTGTCTTTGTACCTTCACAGGCTGGATGACGGTGCGACTTGCTCCTAAAGCCGCTGTGACATTCACATTTATAAGAACCGGGCAGGTTGACACACTGGCCTCCGACACCGCAGATGTCCTGCTTTGAGCACTCGTTCACATCTGCAAAACAGAGAGAACAGAGCCAGTGCAGGACCTGATAACTTCTGGGGAAAAAAAAATGTTAACATAGAAATAACGCGACCTTACTTACCTACGCACTTGAGTCTCCCGTGCTGCACCATGTGTTTATAACCCTGACGACAGAGGCATTTGTATCCTCCCTCTATGTTGACGCAAAGGCCTCTGCCGTGGCCGCACGGCTCTGAGTCACATTCATTATCATCTGGACAACAGGAGAGAAAGACAGTGACCTCAATGTCATGATAACAACGGTGTTGTATGTGACAGACAGACAACAGAGGGTCAGAGAGCTCAGAGGACACACTGCTCTGACTCCAGGAAGTGTTTTTCATCACCTATCCCAACATCATTCCTTCAGTGATAGTCATGTACGTCTTATTACAACCAGATCCATTCACACACGACAAAAACTACACAGATAACCATACAAATCCAATTATTTCACTCTGAGAGGACATAAGAATTCTACTTTTGAAGGGATGCCGAGACATTATTTTTAACCAATCACATACAAGATGTTGGAGAAACAGATTACCTCATTGCAGTGAGGTTGATAGTTTTAGCAGAAACTTCTTTAATAGCTTAATCTACTTTCACATTTTACGTAATAAACCTTTACATAAAACATGTCTCTAATGTTCTTAAATGTGTTTCTTAAAGGGCCACTCCAGCTAAAATGCACCCGCCTTGTGGTATTCGCGACATTGAAAGTGGACATTTTCTGAAGGTGTGAATGTGTTGGCCGAAGTTTTCAGAAATGAAAGTTCAATTTTTTTCTGTGGAATTTTATAAGTGTGAGGAAAATGCTGCTATTCCCAATGGCCTCATCTTTTTCCTGTGTCATTAAGTCTTTGCATCTCCTGCATAACATGGCCCTCTTGCTGGCTAGTTCTCACGACTTAACCACTTAAACGCCAACGCTGTGTACACCACTTCCCGTGTCGTAACCATTAGCTCATGAGTTCCATTTGAAGGCAGCACTAGTACCCACCCTGACAAGCAATTCCCCACTTTCAAACTCCACACTCCCAGTTCCTGATGTGGACTTTTTTGGACTTTTTTTATATGACAGCTTCAGAGTAAAAGGGAAGAGACTGAGGATGACATGCAGTAAAGGGCCGTGGTTTAGATACAAACCTGGAACCCCAGCAGCAAGGACACAGCCTAAGTACATGGGGAGCCTGCTCTGCCAGGTGCTACTTGGTGCTCACGTGATACAAACTTTTTGTTGTAGTTTTTTTAGTCTCTCAGCCCAACCTTAAAGATTTTCTAAAACTTTGAAAAGTTCCCTTCATAGCTGCAAAAGACTTCATACAACTGCTTTCACAAGCTCAGATTTACGCCTCATCTCTAAGTGTAAGATCAGTGTAATGCCCCTTTAATAAAGCTACACATTAACACAGTTAAAACATTAATACAGCTGAATCTTGGAGTGGCTGTGGCTCAGAGGTAGAGCAGGTCGTCCACTACTCGAAAGGTTGCAAGTTCAATCCCTGGCTCCTCCAGTCTGCATGTCGAAGTATCCTCATTCAAGATACTGAGCCCGAAATTGCTCCTGACGGCTGTTCCGTCAGTGTGCGAGTGAATGATTACTGAGTAGCAGGTGGGCCCTTGTATGGTTGCCTCAGCCACCAGTGTGTGAATGTGTGTGTGAGACATGTAGTGTTAAAGCACTTTGAGTGGTCGCAAGCCTAAAAAAGTGCTGCACAAGTGCAGCCCATTTGACATTACACACAATCACGTTTAATTTAAAGGAGCTGTATACGACACTCGGAGTGTATCTATGATTCAGAATCTGGATTCAGGCTCTCAACATGAAGGTAGCTGAGTTGGTGGCTAGCAGCTAACGGTGCTAACAGAGTGAACAGTACTAACAATGGCAACAGTGCTGACAGAGCTAACAATGTTAACAGGAGGAAGGGGGACCGTGGATCGGTGGTAACTGCCATATGAGTGCAGTGCAGAGTGAGAGGCAGGGTACACCCTGGACAGGTCACCAGACTATCACAGTGCTGACATATAGAGACAGACAACCATTCACACTCACGGACAATTTTTAGAGTCACCAATTAACCTGCATGTCTTTGGACTGTGGGAGAGCCCATGCTGACAAGCAGAGAACAATGCAAGCTCCACACAGAAGGGCTACCCTACCCCAGGGTTTGAACCCTTCCTCCCTGGGAGGCGACAACGCTAACCCCTGCGTCACAGTGCTGCACATGTCAAATACAGCTCCTTTGATTGTGGAAGCCAAAGTACTGATTGTAAATATGACTTTTGCACTCAATGTGCAGACCAATAAAAGATGTAATTGTCTTTTTAGTTATAATTTAAGATGTGAATGGGCCTCAGCAGTCAAAACATAATGAGGATCAGGTCTAAAACTGAGAGCGATAAGATCCAGAGAGCCACTGCTGTTATTCTGAATGCTGAACTCAAAGCAGCACCCATATATCACCCGGCAGACAGGATGGGAGCCACTGCTCAAAATTGATGGACGCTTAAGTTTCCACCTTCTTAGCAATTGTTTATCTGTGAGAGGGAAAAAAAGTTTGCTTGCCAGGGGAAATCCATGCAAAAGAAACTTTGGGGAGGATAGCGACAAGATGATTTCTCCTCGCTATCCATCACCACCTCCTCCAGCCTCCGTCTCTACCATTGTCTCTTACCCTCACAGATGTTCCTCTGCGGGTTGAGATGGTAGCCAGGGTGACAGTGACAGATGTGGCCGTTCAGGCTGTTCTCACACTCCCAGTGACCACAAATGTTCCTGCTTAGCCTGCATTCATCTGTCTCTGCTTCAAGGAGGGAACACAGGCATCATATATATACATGCATATATATAGATACACAGATGTATGTGTGAAGATATATATAGAGATGGTAACACCCATGCTGCGGCTAAATCCCTCTATCTTTGGCCATGTTCACACCACTGAAGCCAATGACAGGTGTCAGTCAGAAAGACAGAGAGAGGAACTCTACTGAGTTTCTAAATCATGTATGAACACACAGGAAAATGTTTCACAGGCCAGAATCAGACACAGATCTCCAACACTCCTCTTTCTTTTTTTCTTTTTATGCAAACAAGGTTTAAACACCTGCACGAAATTAAGTCACGGCAACACTTGCTTCCATAAAACACGAAGAGTGTGAACATAGCCTTAAGGCTGGTTCATGCTTCATGGCTGAATGCAAACAACATGCAAAGTGTCCAAAACCATCAGTTAAGTGTCAAAGAAAGCATGCATCACACTAGATTTAGCTCAGTGTTAAACTCGACTCCTCTATTTTGAGTCATTTCCATCAACGGGGATTGCCTCGGTGTCTAAATAATTCTTGAGGATGGCGTCATAAATTATGTTCATTACATGGAGAAAGTCAACATGTCATGTGTGAGTGATGGACCCAAAGCTCACCACATTATCTTCTCTTACTGGGGAATGTGGAGAGCCGGGCTTTCCACTTTCGAGGCACATGAAACATGAACCAGCCTTGACAGAAGCGACGCTCTCTATTAAGGTATAAGCAGGATAGGTGTTTGAGTCGGTTTGCAGGGAACTCACGCAAGACTTTTGTCTGTGATTCGAAGGGGTCATTGTCCGGGGTCATTCTGATGATTATTGGAGGGGTGGGTTTAACAACTGTGGATCCAACAGAAGAGAGATGAAGTGGACAGACTTTAGGAGGAAATATGACATGTTGAACTTTAGTCCCGAGATGTTTCTCTTCACCACACACACGGGGAACATTTCTCTACGCTAGTCCTTGTTGTAGAAAGCTTCCCCTCGCTGTAGCACCCAAAGCTCATTAAGTACCAGTAGCGTTTTGCAACATGTTTTATTACTGATGTTACGGAGTATGAATCTGGGGTTAGAGGTGAGTTTACCAGGCACACGAGGACTGCTAGTGCTGGTGGGAGACTGCGGTGGAGCAGTCACCATCTCTGGAGGCCTCTCCTGGTTAAGAGAGATAATCAGATTTCACAAAAGCAAGAACTAAAATGTATTAATTATTCAAAGCAGAAGTAATGTCTTACCGGCCGCTTTGGTTCTGAAAGAAAAAGAGATAAAGAGGATTCACATGATTTGTACAAAGCACTTACAAGTAGAAAAGTCTGAGAACTCCTGAGTGCCGTGAATCGTATGTGAGGACTCACCCTCCTTGTCAGGCTTGCGGGGGAAGATAATGGAAGGGAACGCCACGGTCTCTCTTATATTTTGGACTGAGTATCCTTTCCCAGCAGGACAGATCTTACTGAAGGCCACTGAGCACCACAAAGAGAGAGAGAGAGAGAGAGAGAGGATTTCTCTGTTACTTTCTTTCACTTTAGATATTCACGTTTTGTGAAATGCATGAAGCAAATTAAAACAAAATCATTCTTTTGAAGTTTGCAAGAAGCAAAGATTACTTTCTGGAATCTAACACAACATAAACTATATGAAAAAACGTATGACATCTAACCACCTCCACTATGTTATTCATTTTTAGGACAGAGGACAGTGTAGGTCAGAGGTTTTCAAACTTTTTGTGCCCAAGGCACACCTGTATTTATATCTGTGCACGTACAATAAGGCAATCCATTCTCACACTCATGACTCTCTCCTTTTAAATGTTATCATCCCTCACACTGGCTGCCAATCAAGGCTTTTGGTGTGTCACGCAGTTATAATTCCCACGAGCAAACAGCAACAAATAGGTTCCCTGTGAAGGACTTTTTTCTTTTTTAAATTAAATTACATTTTATTGCTAGAGTTTTCCTCTTTATTAGGAAATGGATGCACACAACATACTAATACAGCCATTTAAAAAATCATTCATAATTTTTTTGTATAGGCCCAGTTGAATATTGTCATAATAATGTGTGGTTATCACGGCACACCAGTGTGCATCGGCACACCATTTGACAGCCACTGGTGTAGACAAACATAAACATTAAGTATAAAGTGTACTAGGAGCTGGAACCAGATTTACTGCTCCGTACCAGTGCACATTCACTATTAATCCACTACAGACACAAGTAAGAACCTGACGCAACATAAGCAACATATCAGGATACAAGATTAGTAACATTCCTTGTATTAGTGTCTCAGAATCTTATATTATTTCCAAGTCTAATACAGAGTCAGCAGAAAAGAAGACAGAGAAACTCTTAAAGGGACAGTTCACCCCAAAATCAAAAATACATATTTTTCCTCTTATCAACAAAACAACATTTGAAAAACTCAACAGCAATGTCTCTTCACAGAAATCATGACCTGGCTACTCAAGATAATCCACAGATCTTGTTGTGAGCAGTTTAATGTAGGAACTATTTTCTTTCTAGCCAGACTACACCTGTCAACCGTATCACTGTGCAGAAGGAAGAGTGCATCTACTCATGGAGGAGAGGCTCATGCTCCTGACAGTGGGAGATGTAAACATTAATCGTGTCCTCCTTGGCTGAGCTGTAACAATAACTCAGTAATGTGAGGTTAGCTAGCAGTAAACGCATGCTTCTCCTTGCACAGTGATACAGTTGGCAGGTGTAGTTTGGTAGAGAGAAAATAGTTCCTACATGAAACTGCTCACAGCAAGGTATGTGGATTATCTTGAGTAATGGGGTCATGATTTCTAGAGAGAGACACTGCTTTTGAGTTTTTCCACATGTATTTAACTGTTGTTTGAGCACCGCCAGCCGAGTGCCATCTAGTTTCATTATATTTGAGAAAAGGCAGACATCTCGATGGCTGATATCTCCTACACTCGACAATTTACACTAAAACCACCTGGATTAATAAATAGCACTGCAGCTAAGAGGAAAAATATGTATTTTTGATTTTGGTTTGAACCGTCCCTTTAAAGGAATAGTTTTATATCTTGGAAAATATACATATTTGTTTTCATATCATCTGTCTGTTGAATATGAAGCATGGTTTTTGTGAACTTTAGAGTTGCAGATGGGCATATTTCCTACCTCTGGACAGCTGTTTCACCTCATTTCCAATCTTTATGCTAAGCTAACTAGCTGTTGGCCGTAGCATCATCAATTTTTTAAATCTAACTCTTTACAAGAAATTCTGTTTTCCAAAATGTCAACTACTCCTTTAAAGCAGGACTATGTAACTTTTGCTGAGTGATGACCTCTGTAGGAATAAAACAGCAGCACAAGTAAAGAGTCATGAAGTCAGCAAACTGACTTGACATCAGTTGCACAGCAATATCAGTGAAAGGTTTGTTAGCATTAGCTAACATTACTGTGCCATAAGGCACTGGTTATACCAGACCGAGTAAGGCTGTGGCAGCAAAATCACCGAGTGTGTTAAAGTGTGTTGTTTAATGCTAATGAATTCAACTTTTCATGTGTATGCAGAAAAATTTGTCATCCTCCTTCAAAAGTTACATGGTCTCGCTCTAACATCTGTTCCTTGCCATATGTTGCATAATTGCTCTTAAGTCATTTCAACAATTACCTGCAGTTTGGTTCTCATGAGATGAATTATTCACAGCAATAGAGATCCCAATCAGAAACAACACCATTGTCACTGTGGATAAAAAAAACACAACAGTCACTTGAAAAAGAAAAACAGAGTACATGATGTAATTCTTCTATAGCTCCACTAGAAGGCGCCAAATTAATATAAAAAGCATCTGCAGCCTAGTGATGCATGCAGAGGGCAGAGGGAGGAGAGCTCGGCTTTGATGGGGCTTGAGAGTGATGTCTGTCTCTCTGCTGAGCAGTTAAAGTCCTTGTGGGAAATCTGCTCGCAGTCTTGTCCTGCCAGGCTGACTTGAAAGAGCAGCAGCATATCAAATAACCTAATATTCAGACATCAAACCAGCGAGGAGGCTTTAACCCTCAGGTGACAGTAACCATATCCCCTGTGGACCCTGCGGATTTGACACTTGAGTTGAGCTCAATGCTGTATTTGTTAGAAGCCATCTCATTTTGCTGTGTTGTCTTTGATGTACAGAACTGTGCAGCCTGGCAAAGCGTCCCGCACGGTTGACAATAAGACGTGCACGCTGTTCCTCAATGTCGTAGCTGATTTTAAATACAGTGGACATACTGTAAGTGTGATTTTTTTCCCTCCCCAGTGGGATAGTGATGCCGATAAACAGGCTTAAAGAGTGTAAGAATTAGCATACGTACTATATTGGTTATACTGTGTTGTTTCCTCTTTGACTGCAGCTTCTCCTTTTCCCTCCCTCTATCACACTGACTATCTCGTTCCCTCCCTCGGCTGTAAACCATCATTTTATTCTAAACAACATCCTCACTTTTCCCTTTAACTTTATAGCCAGAAGCTATTAGTGATTTATTTGGGGCAGGGCTCCGCCAGTGTCTTTCCAAAAGATAAAGGATGTGTCAAGTTCCTCACAACTAAACCAGAATTAAATCGATTCTGACACATTATCCTTGTGTCTTATTATCTCCAAAATGTAGCAGCCAATTTCTCCAAACTCACATTCATTTTCCTCTTTTCTCCCCCGTCCTCCAAATGAGAGGGTAAGAAATCACAGAATAAATTGGGCGAACGGGGCAAATCTGCCTAAATGGCTTTGATGGAATAAATGAGAGAAGCTAGAATTGAGTGTCCTAATTTATCCTCTGTTCCAAGTCCCCTTCTCGTTATAGAGGCCACAAGACTGGATGGAATAATTCATTGTGTCAATTTAGTTCTTCTAGAAATGGGTCATCTAGGGGCCTAATTTGTGATGTTTGAGAGAATTTCTTGCACATAACCCTAGGGGGGGTTCATATAACTATATCTCCCAAAGCTTTTGTAGAAAACGGAGCCACATAATAACGCTCTAACAATGTGCTCAAAACAAAATTTATGTCGAAACTTATAAAGTATTATTGGACAACAAATTAGGGGCTCTGTGTTTTGCACATTATACAGTCTCCCTCCGCAGTAATACACAGTGCAACACCCAGGATGCTGACAAGCATGCGCACTTATCAGGGTTACTAATCAGGGAGGAACCAGCTAAACAAAACTCCTTTTATTTAATGTATTCAGTATCCACTGTGCAGTCAGATGTCTGTTTTTTATGCCAATAATCATTGGGAAAACAAATCAAATTCCCATTAAACACATTTAACGTCTCAGAAGCTGTGCACAAAACACACACACACACACTCACACATCCTTTCTCCTCTTCACATGTATGCATGCCTGCACATACGTCCCACAGCCAAAGGCTATGTGTTGCATATGTGCCGCACTTCGTTGGAGGAGCCAATTCTCTCCCCAGTGTTAACAAGCTGACAGTGTCGGCACCTGTTCCCCACTCTACCCCACTGGGCACAGTCACATTCACTCACACAGACCCATCCTACAGCCCTGTGCTGCAAGGCATGCTGTGCGTATGGGTCACTGCACAGGCCGCTGCATATCTGTCATCTCCTGGCAGCTACGGTATATACAGCGTATAGCCGGGAAATGAAGGAACAGAGGGGAAATGTAAAAATATGTCAAATGCACTGTCACTTTAAGTGACACGGTTAAATGGAAAAATGATAACTTACATCTAAATTGAATGTTGAATGAGAAGAAGAGGAACTGGTAAAAAGAAAAATATATGTTTTGATAGAGTATGTGCTGCAGTGTGGCCCTCTGGCCAACAGAGGGAATTAATAACACAACTGAAGAGTAAGCTAAGAGGAAGAAATAGTGGTATCTTATTGCATGGGAAGACAAGACACCGTCCTTTTACAACTACCAGTGATGTCATTTATTAGTTTATTCATGGAGATTAAATGATTAAATTTTTAGGTCACCTTATGCAAAAATGTCAGCGAAATGAGTGTAAATTTTTTTCTAAACTGATATACAACAAATTTCACTTCTTTTCAGGCCAAAGGGAAGACAAATGTGTGTGTTGCTGACAAAATCATTCAGTAAAAAAACTTAAAATGTCTGCGCCAGTACACATCAACCCAAAACCCACATTTTTAGATGAGCCCTTCCTGGTGCTTCCTAATATGTTTAATATGAATGTGCTCTCTTATCTGTGCATATATTTAATAACCGTTGTTGTTGTTGGTGTTGTTTGTTATTATGAATTTCATTATGATTTTTCTTTCCACTGTAATCTTTAACATGTATTGACTGTCTTATCTGTTTTGTGAAGCGTCCTTATGTCACTTGAAAGCGGCTTATAAATAACATGTATTATTGTTATTATTATTACTGTCATCTTGAGGGTTGTACTGAAACCTTCAAAGCTTCATTCATAATGATGACATTTGAATTCTAAATCAACATTCGAATGCTGCAAAGATTTTTTTTGTTTGTTTTTTGCATGTCTATTTATTATGTTCAAACCCAGTCTTTCTGTACAGTTGCAGATAAAGCTCTGGGGCTGGTTGAACAAAACACCTTAGGTTAAGATTTTCCATGAAGTCCTAGTTAATGTTTCCTTCAAATAAAACTGGTTGCACAAAACACTCTGAAGTCTTCTCCTTTAGGTTTCCTTAAACTGTTCACTTAAGTATTTATGGTTATGTATTTGTCTTGGTCTTATACTTAAGGAATTCCTAGATCGTTGCAAGAAAGACCTTACCAACCAAAAAAACTCTATCTAAACTCTATGACTCTATCTTAACTGCAACATGATCGAGTTTATGGTGATAAATAAAAATAAAAAAACTAACACACACCAAGAAGAATGTTCTCCTACCACTAAAACCAGTGGATACACTTTTGATTTTACACTTTAGATTTGACTGAATTAATTTTCATTGCCATTTCGTCCAACAATTGTGTTCTGTTTTCTGGCATTTAGGGATCAAATTTACATTGTAGTTTGTGCTTTCTGTGATTGTATTCCTCCAGAAGAATGATCTTTTCCTCCTCTGACCAATATGGTTTTCTTGTCTTCTTTTTGTCTGCCATTTTTTCATTTTTTTTTTTTAATCTAATTGTAAGTCAACTTTGTGAGACGACAACAGGCATCACAGCAACCTTGTAAAATCTCTGTCAAAGCAGTAAATGAATCAACATTTTTCCTTAACCAAAGAAACATTTTAAGGGATTCTGTGCAACTGTGTAAGGCCCTCAGCTGAGGAGAAAATAACCCTTAAGTGTCATACTGTCATATAAAAAACTTAAGGTGTTTTGTGCAACCGATCCAAGGCTACAATAACATTATTAGTATTATAGTATTTGTAGAGTTCGATTCCAGTGGTGCCTGAGTAGGACTGTGCCCGATTCGTGTGATGCAAACATTTCCAATAACTCCAGAGTGCTGTAAAGTCCAAAAATCTTAATTTGATTAAAAAAAGACTGACTGATTTAATCTGATAAATGTATTTTCAAACTAAAGATTACATTAGAGGATTTTTATTTGTTTTTTGTGTGATGACATCACAAAATATGACATTCAAAGCTTCATTCTAAAACCTCAAAATAAATTTTGCAATGTAAAAAAGATGAATTTAGGTACAGCCCTAGTCATCCTAAACAAAAAAAGCCTTAAAAGTAAAAAGTTTTTGCAGCATTAATCACTTCAGTTAAGCCTGAGAGAGCCTAAAAGTGATTAAAGTCCAATCAATCATGTTGACATGGCAATTAAGTGTTGACTCGTGAAATGCAGTGTATTTGTAATGTTTGTAATGTGAAGTATTAAGGCTGTTGTGAAACTCTTAGGTG
>JAPZEB010000006.1:13256257-13268481 GCA_029783705.1 Chaetodon striatus
TGTCTGTCTCTATGTGTCAGTCCTGTGACCTGTACAGGGTGTACCTACATCTCTCGCCAAATGTGAGTTGCGATAGGCTCCAGCCCCCCCGTGACCCCTAACAGGATAAGAGGTTATGGAAAATGAATGAATAAATGAATGTTATCAGCCCATTAAGCGGCCATTATCAGTTGTCATGGGGAGTCATAGATTTGAGGCAGCATGGCCTTACTCTACTCCCAACATTTACATTTATTGTTAGGTGGTGACCTCTAATGGCTGCAGTAATTATGGTCAGGTGATGTAGCATAAAGAGCGACAAATTCTACGTATGGAGGAGGTCGGGGTGGATGGATGGCTCAAACATACACAGGACTTTTACCTTTGAGAGCACTATTTGTGTCCTGTGTGAAACCAAAAGTCAACGTTGACGTATTGAACTTACTAACATCAGGTTCAGTTACATAGCCAACATACTTATTATAACCAAAATCTGAACCGTAGTCGTAGTTTTGGCAAATCAAACTAACCACAGTGAAACTGAAACCTAAGAAAACTGTGACCACTTCACAACGCTGGATATGAACCTTCTGGCCCACTGGCTGGTGCAGTTTGCCCCATCTGAAGCGCTGTAATGATAGTGATAACAACTAATAACTGCCATTTAATGGGCTGATAATATTCAAAGGGGTGCCGTTTTTTTTAAGCAAAATATCAAAAAATGTAGTGGTTCAGGCTTTGGGTTTAGGACGGTTGATCGAACAAAACAAGCTATTTGAAGATGTCACTTGGGACATTTTTAAAAAAAATCTTCTTTAACTAGCGACATTTTATGGACCAAACACAGGCAGATTCATGAATAATGAGTCACAGCCCTGCAACTGATAAAAGAAGATGTCAACTGGAGCGCTTGATCGTTTTTGAAGGTCACATTTCAGTTCAATACCCAGTCCTTTAATTTTCCTAATTGTTCCTAATCAGTTTAAATGACTCTGTCTTTTACTATGGTTACAGTCAAAACATTTATTCACTTGCAGTACTCTGTTTCACCATGTTTTCTCAGCAATTACACGTCTAATCACAACCTCCCTGTCAAAGACACAGCATATGTGCTCAACACGGTATTGTTGTCTTTGAGTGCACAGCAACATTCCTCTTCCTGCTTGCCAAGACTCTGCAAAACATCTTTAAATCCATCATTTCTCCCATATCAACTCTATATCATTTATTCCAGTGCTGAGGTTTACACCAAAGTAACCCGTATCATAAAACATAATTATTTCAGTTTTATATGTTGATTCCTTTGCACTGAATAACCACTTGTGCAAAAGGTTGAGTGAAGAGGAGAGGAGAGGAGAGGAGAGGAGAGGAGAGGAGAGGAGAGGAGGCCTCTTTCTGCCGCCGAGCCAAGTGTGCACACATGGAAGTAATTAGGTGCGGACTGCCAGGGAGTCTGGGCTGTGGCGTAATTGGGGGACTAGATCACTTTAAACACAGCAGGGACATCCTCACATAGTGAAAGTCTGGCAGAAAAATGGAAGCACCTCAATGAAACGACCGACTCTTGGAGTTAAAAAACTTTTAATCTGAAGCAACTTCAGAAGCAGCCTTCCACTACCTAACACCATGTGACAGTGGTCTTTAACCACTGGGACTGAGTGCAGGCAGCAACATGCAGAATCGAGCTGGAAGGCTCAGGCATGGCAGGAAAAAGAAGGTGAGCAGCCCAGACTGAGGACACAAAACTCAACTTAAGAGCTCCTGTTTCCACGGTTCAAATTTCGTTTCAGTTCTGGATTTAGAATGAGAGGAAACTGGGAAAGATGCGGGGGTTGAAAATTAGGATAACAGACACAGAGAGTCAGGAAAAGAACCTCTTTCCAAAAGTGATTACACAATCTAAAACCACAGAGAGCGGAGAGACGACAAAGTGCAGGGAAAGTCTGGGCTGAGGCCCCGTCTGGCTGGGAAGGTGTCTGAATGAGAGCGGCGCTCTGATGTAGCACAGTCAGGGTCAGTGCCACACTAATGAACACAAAGGAGAGGAGGGGAATCGTATTCCAGATTTTGGCTAATATTTCTCGGGTGGGGCTGTGAGAATGAGGTCTGTTGCAAAATGAACCCAGGGTGATGACATGCAAAGTACAATACAGAGCTGCAGCTGCCAGCACAGCACACCTCTTTGTACAGTCTCGACAGGTACAGATTCTACCTAAACTCAGGATATCTGCCAGTGGCGGACAGATCTCATGCTCTTGCTGTTCTTCACACATTTAAGATGTGTCATGTGGGCCAGGATTGCCTGCATGTGACTTAAACGTCTGACAACACAAGCAAACATGGAGGTGGCTGAGATGAAATGGCAGCAGCTAGCAGTGCTGGCCATGCTAAAGGTGCTAACAGTGCTTATAGCAACAACAGTGCTGACAGAGCTAACACACATCTAAAAATAAAAACGACTTCACGTGTCATTGTGTCAATTACATTTGCACACTCAGTCCGAAACTTTCCCCTGTCATTAAAATTGTCAGAACAGGTTTGATTTTCTGAGTTTTTCGCATCCGTCAGAAGCCTTTAGAGACGTTTGACCAGGAATCAGTGAAGAACATATGGTGACACAGCCGGGACAAGACAGAGGAACGGGGGACACAGAATCAGTTCATAACTTAGATAGCTCATTTTCATCAGGTCAAATAGTCATATTCAGGTGGATAATGATGAGGAGGAGGATGTGGACCACACACAGAATGTGGAGGACAGAGAGGGAGGACAGCTCTGTCCCGTCATACAGCTACGGTGCCAAATCAAAGACAGGGAGGGAGTGATGACAGCCAGATAGGTAACTCTGGTGGAGAGAGGCAAAGGAGGAAATGTGTCTTTGAATTTTGTCACATATTGCGAGTTTTAGAACAATGGAACAATGGGACACATAGAAATCAGTGTTCATGGTTTCTGTGCATGATAATTTTTGGGGGGATGACGAATTTAAAAAGCGCATCTGAAAAAAAATAAAAGACTGGGAGGGTGGGCATTTGCTTCTGCGCTGCCACCATCCCGCCACCGTGGTAGAGTGTGGATACCCAACCCGAGCCTGGCGGGTCGAGCCAGGTTCGGATAACAAATCGGAAATTTTGCTCGGGATCGATTCGGTTTCGGCCCACTTGACATGCTGCTGTGTTCTGCTATGGCCTATTCAAGTGCTGGAATTTGTTATTAACGTGACAACGCCTGGACGCAACACAGGCCAATAGTTACATTTCAGGCAGGAGGCGTTAAATATTCAGACTAAACTAATGAAAATGGAGGACACTAGACAAAATACAAGCTGTAACCACGATAACAATAACTATTCCAGGTATTGTTATATATAACAGGTAACAAACTGCATTGGGCTCGGGTCAGGTTCAGACTTAAAAATCAGAAATGATCATCAAGAGAGTGCAGCCCAAGCCGCGCTCTACACCGTGGGTCAGGATGGCTTTATCAGCAGAAACCACTGTATGAGTGCAGGGAAGAGCAGTGGGGTACTGGGATGTGACAGAAGGGACACACATGCACTCAAATGCACGTGTGGTCAGCCCAGCTACCAAAACAAAAAACAGACAAGCTCAGATTACAACACACACAGAGGGAGCGTGACTTCATTCTCTCCTCAGGACACCATTACTCCACTATGTCTTCACAAAGCAAATAGTTGTTTGCTGCTATATTAATGTTCAAAAACTCATATATATAGAACCTTTAAATAATTTTGTGTAGGTAACACGAGAATCATGGCTGTTATTTTTGTATCTGGCCTGTTTTATCATCACTTGTAAAATGCTGGTTTATCCATTTTACGAGTCAACACAAACAGGAAATGTTCCACCATAAGGGGGAGCAGGAATGTGTGCACTTTATTGCATACATAAATCACATTTTTATGTAGGCTTGATATGGAAGTGGGTTCAGTCTAGGGCAATTCATGTGAAAAGGTGAAGTACTGTATGCCTATAGGATCAATATAGTTGTGCCATGAGAGACATTATTTGATACATGACATTATTTATTAAGTCTCTAATTTCATTAGAAAGCCAGAATAGGATGATCAAATATCAAATATGTCCTTACTGTTCAGGTAAGCTGCTTCACAGACGTCCAGTAATTCAATAAGCTGAGCTGGTTCCTTTTTCTTTATACTTCTTTCTCATATTTTCTTCTTTTGTTTACACGTCTTGCCTATATTATCGTGATTTTTGGACTCTGTTTAAATTAGGTGTCTGATGTCTGTTTGTCTTCAGAGCTCCAGGAGGACTGAATCATTTGTAAGTTATAATAACATACCGTACAGTGGCTGTTCTCCTTCACATCTGCCACCTTCATTTAAGCTTGAGCCGTACTGGGGATGCACTGGCTAATGTTTTCTGCAGATCTTATATGTGAATGGGCGTGTTAGTCTGTGTGTGTGTGTGAGCTATTAAGTGAAGGGTGTACTGTCTCCTGGAGAGCCGCTGTGGTTGGGTGACTGCACCACATTACATACTAAAAAGAGCACCACGCTTTAAAGCTGAGATCATAACAAGGAATTTTACTTTCCAGCGGACTTTCCCTTTAAATCATCACCTCGGAGTTCATTAGCAGGATTTATGATGCAGAATCGCTCACTGACTCTTGTCGTCAGTTAGCTTAGCGAGCGTCTCGGAGTCAGCCGCCCTCTGTTTTGTACCACGCCTTTGTCTTTATGGATCTAACACATTCCTGAGACTCGAGGTGGTGTGTTATTAAGAATCAAACGCACCTAAGAGTTATTTGGTGGTCTGAATGAATGCTAGGCATGAACACGCTGACTGGCGGGGAGAGGGACTTGTGTATATGTGAGGCAGTGTGTTATCATGAACCTTATTTTACACATGTCAAAGAAAAATGGAGGGCAATCCAGAATCCCATTTAAAGACGATTCATCTTGCATCTGTGGAATTTAGAGCTGCACAAAGTAGTTTATCAATAACTAACGGTTTAAATGAAGACACACTGTGTGCTGTTGAATGTTTAGCCACATATTTACCATATATGGATTCAGTTAAAGGAGCAGTTTGTGGGATTTAGAGGCATCAAGCAGTAAGGATTTCAGATTGCAACCGGCCAAAACTTTTCCCATGTGCTAAGCGTGAACTCTCAGTTAGGATTCCTTCAGTGTCCATCGCCAAATTATCCGCAGAGGTCTCCTCCTCTCCAAAACAAACAGACCAGGTGATTTAAACCGGTAAAAACACTTAAAAATGCTGCTTCACATTACAAATCAGTGTTTCTTTGACTTTCAGCTTGTAGCAGATGGGCTGCTAGCCCAGCACCTGCTAAAGTGTGCTCACCTTTTTTCTCTGATAACTTAAGATCCAGGCGTGAAGAGAGTTTTTACAGAGACATGAATTCTTTGCAGAGGTCTCCTTCTGTCTAAAACAAACATCTGGTGATTTAACTTGGTAAAAACACAGAGTAAAGCAGTTCCACATTGTAAAATCTGTGTTTTTCTGACAATGTATGGGCTGCTAACTACGGTGGCTGACACGAAAATGAGAAAATGCAAATGGTCCTATCTAGAGCTA
Organism: Chaetodon striatus; assembly: GCA_029783705.1. Classification (NCBI taxonomy): domain Eukaryota; kingdom Metazoa; phylum Chordata; class Actinopteri; order Chaetodontiformes; family Chaetodontidae; genus Chaetodon; species Chaetodon striatus. Next base: position 13,261,819 of record JAPZEB010000006.1, read on the forward strand.
GTGTTTGGTTTGTCCATTCTGAGCTACTGTAGAAACATGGCGGTGCAACGTGGTGGACTACATGGACAAGGACCCTCTCCCTATGTAGAGATAAACAGCTCTAAGATACCGGAAACACAGCGATTATTATTTTCAGGTCATTATACTCTAAAGAAAACTCAATTCAGTTCAATTTAATTTTATTTATAAAGCCCAATATCACAAATTACAATTTGCCTCAGAGTGCTTTACAGCATACAACATCCCTTTGTCCTTTGACCCTCACAGTGGATAAGGAAAAACTCCCCCAAAGAAACCTTTAATGGGGAACATGTGTATTATAGCAGTGGTTCCCATCTGGTCCAACCACAGGGTCCAGATTTCTCCTTAGTCATTAGTTCAAGGTCCAAACAGTTAAACATATTCAGCATCATGCTAGCGTTTGGCCATGTCGTCGGGCTAGTTTGCTGTCTCTGTCAAGTAGCTGTCCGTTAGTCACTCACTCTACAGCAGTAAACTCACTTCAAAATAAAAGCTCTGTGCGCAAATTCATTGTACATCAAAATAAAGTGCGCCTTTTGCAAACTTGACACGTTCCCGAGTCACTTGCGGTCCATTCAGAATAGACCTGTGACCCACTGTTGGACCACGACCCACCAGTTGGGAACCACCGTGACCCCCTAAATCTTACACACTGGTCCTTTAAGTAAGAGAACATTTAGGGTTGTATCCTGCGCTGTCAAGGCTTTGAAAGCTAATTTAATATTGAACGTCAGCTTGCAGGTGCGTTCCAAGACATTCAGGAAGCGTATAATTTTCCCATGCAGCGCTCACTCCAACTGTAAGAGCGAACTGAAGTGAAAAACGAGACAAAGAGAAGAGGGAAAAAAACAGTCTTTGTCTTCAAGCTCTTTTGTCAGAGTGTTTCATGTGTCACACGAGTGAGAGCTCCCTCTTCATAATGTCATGATTCACTCTGTGAAGAGAAAGACAGACCTCCTCACAGCATGAGTAGGCAAAGGGAACATATCTCTGTCATATACTGTATATCATATCACTAGTAAAGAGGGGGAACGAGGCAAAACGAGGCAGAAATGTAAAATCCAGAGAATAAAAAAATAATGCGATGTTTGAGTGGGATTATTATGATTCCCAGACACTCTTTTTCCTTTAAAGAAAAACATACTGTGCATTCCTCTACTGCTGAGTAAGCAAGCCTGGTGTAACTAACAGGCCAAGAAAAGACACCATGTATGTCCATAAAAACACATAAAGACAGACACTTTTTTTTTTTTCCCAAATTACAGTAATAACTGATAGTGGGAAAATGAGACTGGTCTGTACAGGCATGTTCTGTACATGTGTGTAAAGATTAATAGAAACAGAGAAACAAAGAGAGTAAAGGTTGCCCTCTGAGTGCCCTGTGACCACCCACTCACTCCTGTCTGTCTGGAGATGACGCATCTCCAGCCCCCTCCCTCCACAGCGTCCTTTCAGCCGCAGCCGCACCCTCCCGGCACAAAAACAACAAATTACAGCCCTACAAACCACATTTCAAAAGTTCCCCAGCTCACTGAACTGAAAGCTACTGCACACATCATCGCTCGCCATACAGATGATACAATGGCCCGATCTGTCCCTTGTCTTTGAACGCGGTCGTATTTTGGTTGAATCACAAAAGGCAATTTACCAAGTCTGCAAAAATCAGACACTAAAAATCACACTGAGTCACTTTCACTATGATTCAGTCCCAGTCTGAGATTTAAAAATGGACGCCAGAAGACTTTTTGGTCAACGTGCGATCATTTTCATGGCCATGTCAGCTGATACAGAAATGCGAGTGGTGATACCACAACGAGTCGTCTTTCCATTGGTGGACTTTCTTATTGTTCGAATGTAACTATGATGCATGAAGCAGTTCCAGACTTCTAAAAAAAACACTGCCTTATTACTAAACACTACAACTCACACCACAGCTTCAACAAAGGAGATTCTCACAAATGTAATTTAACGTAGAAACAAATATATTTTGATATGGTACTTCCAAACATCTTCTCTCTCTTGCAACCTTTTATCAGTTGCCAGTCAACCAGCAGCGACTCCCAACAGTCACTGCTCCTGGCCAAGAATAGTCTGACATATAATCCCCCATCAAACCTCAACTTTACATTGTTACACATAAGTTTTTGTGTACATTAAACTAACAAGTTAATAAGTGAGCTTTAGCAGTGCTGGCGGGGGTGACTTTGTTACCTTCAGACTAAGCCAGGCTAAATGTTTCCAATCTTCATGCTACGCTAAGCTAACCATCTCCAGATAGAAGACTTGTATCGACCTTGTTGTCAAACTTGAAATGATCCCTTTGCCTTTTTGTGTGAGCACGTAACATGAACTCAACTTTTCTGAGCTTGTTTCCTGGAACTGGCCACCTACGATGCGATATTACAGGTATGAGTAGGGCTGGGTATCGATACCTGATATCTTTAAGGTATCAACCAATGCAAGGTAGTATCCAAACTTCTCCAATCAAGCATTAACTGCAGTCGATCTTTTTGCATACATAAATCATTTTGCTCACAGACAGTCACCACAAGTGTTCTTCAATTTAATGCAATGTGTGATTGGCCCACTACCGCGACTACCCACACAATCTGTGGCATGGTGAAGTCAAGCACAGTGTATTTGATGGAGTTGCAGTTCTGCTTGCCAGAGTGCCACCAGAATGCTCAAACGTATGACTATACTCCACACTCATGGTGTGTGATGGCATTTTACGCATTTGAATGCTTCCATTCACATGATGGGTATCGAATGAAGGAGAAAAAAAAGGTGTCAAATTAAGTACTCTATTGGTGTCGGTATCACTTTAAGGCGCTGCTGGTATGGGAACTCAAATAATTTCTTGGGATTTTTGCCTTTATCTGACAAAACAACTTCAGGGTGAAGGTGGGAGAGAGAAGGGATGACATGCAGCAAAGCGCCACAAGTAGGAATTGAACCCACGGCCGCTGCGGCAAGGACATAGCCTTTGGGTACCCACTCTACCATGTGAGCTTCTGAGTGCCCCATCATTATTTTTTAAACAATACCCAACTCTAGGTATGAGAGTAGTGAGGCTCAACCATACTGTCAATGTCCAGCCTGAAAAAAAATAAAACATTGAGTTACAAGCATAGACTCTATTAAAAAAAAAAAAAATGGACGTGGCTACCATGGTGTCACCCATCGGTTTGTGGAGTGCTGTTTTACAGCCTCGAGTTCGGCATGTTGGCCGTCACTATCTTGGTTATTTGGAGCCAGAAGTGACCACATTTGAACATGAGGTTGGAGCTGTGGAGGAGCGAGGGGTGGATCTGACTCACAGTCTGCAGCGACCAACACCTCACAGACAGCCTGTCAATCAAGCCACCCCGACCTTAAATATGCATAACTTGACTAAAAGTCACCACCCATACGGTTGTCATGAAGGGGGAAATTAGCTTTAGAGACCAAAACCATTTTTATACCAGGCAGTAAACATGTTTATTTCTCTGTAAAATTGGGAATTATGACACAAGTGTCTGAGGGGATTGACTCAGTTTTGGAGCCAGCCTCAAGTGGAGGGTTTGGCACTTTCGCATTGGCTTCATTTCTCAGCCTTGGAGGTTGTCGCTTGGTTACAAGCAGCTAAAAGCTGCATACAGCTTCAGTGTCTGGTGTTCATTCTCAGTGGGTTGAGCACTATAAGTCATTCCACATTTCACATCATTGGATTAAATGTCATTGTCAGAAGCTTCATTTTATTTAGGGTTTAAAAAGTATTTCCAATGCTATTCCTCGATATTACTACCATCCAACGCCATCTTTAATGACCTGAGAGAACCGTGACTAAACAACACAGGGTCCCATAAACTGTAAACACAGTGGCCGGAGGAGCCAGGTTAAAAAGAGAATGGCTATCATCATATGACGTGCTTCCCTTTACCATCAGCTCCAAAGCAGGAAACCGCATCCCCAAAATACGCCTACCATCGACTGGCAATGTGAGACCACATACCACACTGAGTGAGAAGGAGCGACGCATGAAGTGGGTCAGACTGCAGCTGAGCCAGACGTTGGGAGTAAATGACATAATCACTGCCTTTTGAAAACACAAACCTGCGTACGCATTCCTCCTCCCCCTGCAGAACTCTCTGCGCTCCGTCAACCCCCAGAAACTCTGAGTGGCCCTCAGCTATCCAAACAATGGGGCTGCCCTTTGCCAGAGCGCACCACTGTCACCAAAGGCATTCATTACCTCTCGCAGTGCGCCTAAAACAACAGTTTGTTAAACTTAACAGAAACCGGACGATGACGACGAGCTGTCTCCTCCCGAGAAACCGAAGCGGCCATCATCAGGCAGATCAGATCTGAGTGAGGAGGTTTGCAAATACCCGAATCTAAATCAAACTCGGCCTTGCACAACGTGATTTTCACATGTCATGGAAATATGTGGTGTGGTTTCTATAGCTCTTGGGTGGGCACGAATCCAGCGTTGCCCTGTCACTCCCCTCTGGCAGAGATGTTTGTGGAAAGAGAGCCAGAGAGTCAGACAGGATCTTGGCACCGATAGCGGTGATGTCATATAATGACTGCCTAAAAGCCTCGGCTATAGGGACCGGAGGGCAGGCAGGTAGAGGAGTGCTGACAGTGCTCTGCTGAGATTATGTCAGATACCTGCCCTGCGGGATACTCAGCAGTGGAGCGCGTGGCAGGTAATGTCTGTAGGCTGCACAGTCTCAGGCCATGGCGGCAGGCAGCGCTGGCAGAGGCCGTGTTATTCTGTTTACCCTGGCTAATCGCTACAGCTACAGGGTCCTGCACGGTGTGGGTGCAGTCCCTAGCGCTCGCATTCCTCTGCGCGGCTTTAAATAACTGCTCCGTTTCTCCCCCTTGCTTAGCAAATGGGAGGAGAGTGTTAAAGATGGCAAAGAAGGCTGTTTGTTTGAGCTGGGTTCAGTACACTTTGCTCTTGAGCACCAAACACACTTTGACACACACACACACACACACACATGCAAATATACACACTGTTCCCTTGTGACGTTACAAAAAAACCTCTAATTGCTGCTTTGTTTTCATAACTTAATTGGATGCTTGTGAATTGGCTTTTTTTGCAGAAAGTGATGACATGAATGATTTTGATCTCTCGGGAAACTCCTGCTCAGATGTGGATTTCTTCTCTGAATAAGTGTTGTGGTGTAAACCCTGACTGAAGTGGCTGTGATTTTAACCCTTTTAACAACAGATTTTTATACATCTACCACATTTTGGGGCTGTCAGACTGCTTTGAAGTGGGGAGACACCGTGTTTGTAAGGTTTCGTATGCAGACTCTGCTGTGAATAGAACCAGGAATATTTTTGCAACAGGGTGTTCTGTTTGAAAATGACCAAATATATTAGTCTAATCTTTTAATACATTTATATTCATGCAACCTTTCAAGCAACAACTGTCTGTAAAGTTTTACAGGGTGACAGTGTCCCACTTGCGAAACCGTGGTGAAAGGTTAATAAGAGCAGCAGCCCCTAAATAACCTCATGTGTTATTTTCCCAACATGCATAAATAGACAGGAAGAGGTGACAGAATGTGTATCTATGTATATTAAAAGAGCAGTGTGTAGGATTAGCGGTGAGGATTGCAGAGTGCTACCAGCGGAAACTTCCCCCCATATGCCAAGCGTGAACTCCCAGTTAGAAGTCCTTCAGCGTTCATTGTTGAGGAGGTTTTTACCAGGAGCTGAAATACCCACAAAGGTCTCTTTCTCTCTAAAACAAACAGACAAGGGGTCTCATTTGTAGAAAAGTGCGTAAAATCCAAAAAATACTCAACAATTTCTACAACCAGGCTTCCACCTCAACATCTGCGTCGCCAATTTCCTGTCTCCAAAATGTTCGTAAGCATGGGTCAAAGTTTCTACCATCAAGTCTGCTCTTATAGATCACAACTTTTGCATGGAACGTGGCGTACGCCTCTTTCGGGCCTCGTTTTGTGCGAAAAATAAGTGTTGTTTCGACATTGTTTGGCTCATTGTGGAGGGGCTGCCAACTACGGGGGCTGACGCAGCAATGCAAACAGCTCTTTCTAGAGGGGTTTGTCTATTCCAGGCTACTGTAGAAACATGGCAGTGCAACAGGGCAGACTGTGGATGAGAACCTGCTCCCTATGTAGATATTAACAGCTCATTCTAAGGTAACAACAACATGATTATTCTTATTTTCAGGTGATTATACTTTAAAAAAGATATTTGTTATATTATAATCCATTTCTGCCGATATATCCCTCTAAATCGTACAAACTGAACCCTTAAAGAAACATTTCACCCTTAAGATGACCATTTGTATATCAATTACTTAGCCTTTTTCTCTCCCGCCTCCACAGAGAACGAAAAATCCAAAAAAACTGAGAAACTCTTGATGAGTTAAGGTCATTGGGGGTCTGCATTTAACAACAGCAAAACTATAACCTAAAGCTACGCTGCACTGGGTTAAGGCTTTATGTAGTTAGTTGTAAAATATCAGGTGCTCTTCAAGGATGAGGCAAATAGTCACGTAAAGATAAAAAACAACGACCAGCCAGCTCGCGCAGTAAAAAACAAGTCCACAGTACAGGCGGGCAGTCCAAAAATGCATCTGAGGCTCTCTGACTGCAGTTAAAAATCCTTTAT
>JAPZEB010000006.1:13315212-13336125 GCA_029783705.1 Chaetodon striatus
GAAATAAATCAGCCAAACCGATGTAACGGCCAATACTGGCATGTTTTAGATATATGTGAATAAATTTGGCCAATAAATAACAAGACATGGCAGAACAAATGCCAAAGAAACAGAGTCATGGTTGTTGCCCAACAGGAAACACTGAAAAGTTTATATTCAGTATGCATTTTTGTCACAATAATAATCACTTAAAAAAAAGAAAACCTAACAACACAAGGGTAGGGCTGTTTGATTTTGGCAAAAATCATAATCACAATAGTTTTGGTATACCGTGGCCTAGGCTATCATTGGCCTTAATCACTGAATTCAACAGGCCTATATTTGGGACAGGCCTTTAATTCCTTTTACACAAAACTGTTGCTCAGCAAAGAAAGGGAATACAATCAAATTGCTTATTTGTACAAGTATGAATATTATTTGTATAAAAATCAAGCTTTAAATAACATATTAATTATGTGTTATTGTGACACTTGTTTCATGGCACCCAAGGATACTTGCACCTGCCATACCGACACAACACAACTTTATTTAGTTTAAACAATATTCATACCTTGGATTCATTTTTATGAAAAACACTTTTGATTCTTTTGATTGGTGGACCCTTACAAACTAAAGGAATACAAATATCTTATCTGGTAATCAAGGAATGGACACAATTCTGACTTTATGACAAAATCTGAACTACTTGTGGTCTTCTCTGATGCTCATAGTTTCAGTAAAATGAAATGAACCAAGCTAACCATGTGTAGCATCTCCAAATTGACAAAAGTTTTACATTAATGTTTGCATATGCCATCTAGACAGCTAACTAATGTTAGCTCAAGTGGGCAATCAACAATCTGGTTTTATACATCCATATACAACTTCTATAAAAATTAACTGCTTGGCAACCAGACCAGGCTTCTAACTGAGACGGGCCTTTATTTGTCAAAATGTGTAGCCACACCGGGCTAGTAAAAGGGACTGAGTGTGTAATTGGGACTAGGCTTTTCACTGAAGTTTTACAGTAGATAGAGATCATATAAAGATCATCATTATTTAACATGATTACTCATTGACCTCGGAAACAACGTGCATTTATTGAACTTAAAAAAACTTGTCATTTTAGCAGTGGATTTTCTTGATCTTTGAATATAATTCAACTGGAAACAGGCTTCAGGTGAACTAAACGTGCCACAGCATGGCTGAAAGTAAGGGATCTGGGCTTTTAGGGAGGGCCGAAAGCACACTGCTGTAAAGGGAAGGGGCGCGCTGGATTTATGATGCGTGGCAAAATGAGAGCATCATTGTGAAACTGAATGCGTTTTATCTTGATTATCTTGCTTTCATAATCACTGGACGTCAAATTCGTCACTAAAAATAACACTGGATTAACTGCCCTGCCCTCCATAAGGGACTCTCAAAAATCAATATGAGTATCAGCCTCAAAAATGCTGTATCATGCTATAATGACTGCAAATCGTTTTAAAAGAAATTTTGCATTCTCACAAATAGTCAAGACAACTCGAGTCTATGAGACTGTCAGACATCTAAGTCAGAATTACTCAGCGAGTAGAGTGTCTTTGCCAGATGAGTCTACATGAGTCAGTAAATAACTAAAAATGGTCTGAACTGTGAGACCACCGGACCTGCACACAGACCTTAATCTCTCAGGTAAGACGGTGAACCGGAGGCTGTGTGGCTCTGTGCTGGTTCAGTACTCATGTCTGAACTCTGCCACACCACTTGAGCTGTGATGGTCTGTGGGCTGAGTGCATTTGTCAGGTTCATCCAGCTGACAGAATACCTTCAGACAGCGCAGCAGCACAGCCGGAGAATGTGACCTGATGTGCTGTGACAGACGGACACAGAACTGCACTTCAGTATGGGTCACCTTGCACAGCAAGACTGTAACCCCCGAGACTGTGGGCGCTACAGCGGGGCCTCAGCGCAACAAAATTCCTCTAATGGGTAACGCTCTGTACCTAAAAGCACTTCAGTCTATTACAGCTTTCATATGAGCCATTATGCATGTGTCTAACCCACAGCTGTACTCGCAGAACTGCTTTACCAGCTTTGTGCTGTAACACGCAAACGTTCATTCCCCCCTCCACATGTAGTATTAGCTGCTGCAGGTACAAAGCATGACATTGTGTCAGTGAAATTTTCCAGGCTATTGGCCTGCCGTTGAGTGCATCACTGAAACATGAAACCAACACAAAAGGAATCCATTAGAATATCAAAACGAGCGAGCAATAAATACTATGTACTACAGAGTACAGCCCGAGGCAAAAAGATTAAAAAACAGCTGGCTACCAGCAGATTAGCTCGGTCCGTGACCATTATGTTATTCATCATTTCACTTTATTTATTTTAAAAAGTGAAAATGTGCCTTTCATCTCCGCTCCATGCACGGTAACATTAGGCTTGCCAAATCATGGGGTCCCAAATACGCCCCAGTTCTTTTACTTCCCAAGTGAGACACTTACTAATTAAAAATGTTATTAAAGTTTTGCTTTTTGTTTATATCAACAATGATAGTAATCATGTATGACGTTAGTTATTAGATTCTGGACTGTTACCAGTTAGTTAAAATTAAAATCAAATTAAAAAGGCGCTGCATGCACTGCTAAGTTCTTCACATGCTTGCACACAGTGACAAATCATGCAGCACAATAATAACAAAACAAAAAAACAATCAACTGACAAATTGTTCTTAAGAGAAACACAAAAACATGAGGGATTTCCTATGTGGAACGAAAACCTAAAGATAAGTGGAGCTTATGTTGTAGGTAATGTGAATACGACTACATACTATGGAGAAATATTTGGAAGAATAATGAGATCTGTGGATTATGAAATTAAATTCACTGGTTGTGTGCACAGTAATCAAAATCAGGGAGTGTATCTAATAAAACAGCGTGCATGCTGGTCAGCACCTTACACTGTAAATAAGCTTAATATCACTGCTAACAAGGTTTTTAATATTTTATTTTCATTTGCCAGCACTTAAAGAAGACTAGTGCAAAGAAGATGTCAGTGTTGTTCATGTGTTTGTATGTTAATTTAGCAGGGTTACCACCTCTTCAAACAGTTCACAAATGCAGTAGTAGAAAGTCTGACATTGTTACTTGTAACTACTTCACCACTTTAACAGCTGGGGCAGGCTGCACAAAGCACCTTGAGTTTGCTTCTTAAGTGTGACACTTAAGGTTTAGTTTTCCTTTAGCTGAGGAAATTAGTTAAGGGTGTTGGACAGAATCTCTTAATGGTTTCCTTAGTCAAGGAAAGACGTTACAGCATTTACTGCACTTTAAGAGATTTTACCGCAGTAAACTTGTACTGTTTCCATGGAGACTGTGTTGGCTTGCACTTGCGCTTGTGATAGCCTACCTGTTAGTGCTATTACATTAATTTGAATTTAAGGTCAAGCATGCATCTGAACAATTTAGTTTTTTAATAACAATTAATTGAGGTTTCTCAATTATAACAAACATTACCTAGCCTATTAATTAAATGGTCAGTCTCTGCAGCAAATAATCGTCAGTGAATTTCAAGCAAAAAGACGAGTTAATAAAAGCACAGTGGGTAAAACAGAGGTGAATACAGCCTACGATGTTACAGTTATACAACTGGAGAGTTACACCACTTGCCTGAGATCTGTTGGCAGGACTTCTGAATGGTGTCATTAGCCGTGAACGACATGGATAACATGATTGCAAACTAACTGGACACTGATTGAGTGTTGACTGATCCTCATGTTGTGTGGACGCTTGTATCCTGATGTGGGTCCTGTCTATCGCCCCACAGACTTTTAGGAAGCTGCAGCAACATCAAATAAGTTCGCCGTGATCTCATTCTTCTCATGCTAGGACAGGAACTTCACTACAGTGTTCGCAGACGGGTGAGTACGTTTGAAACCCAGTGAATAACGCAGCACATCGTTGACTTGTGTACATGAAATGCTTAACCAATAACTGATTAGAAAGATCCTGTTGCAAAAAACGGGACTGGAAGAGCGCAGCTTCGAAGAGTTTAGTGATCCAACGTCAATCATAAATTGACCCCCAGTGAGATGTATGGTGTGAAATCAATTGCTCATCATGAAGGTGTCCATCAGATTCTCCCAGTCGGGGAACACTCTTCTTGGGATGCCTTCATTTTCCTCATTCATCACCATAAACTCAGCTATGTGGCTGTTAGTTAGTTGGGTTGCTAAGGTTGTCTGTGCAACGGTTTAACAAACTTTAAGCAATTCCTTAGGTATAGGTCCAAGATAAGGTGAAAAACTAAGCGAAACATTAAGGAGAAGGATGTTTTGTTTGATCAGTTTTATTTAAAGGAAACCTTCATTTTGATTTAAAGCAAAATCTACTTTATGCAACCAGCCCCTGATGTTCATTCCTTTGGTGGTGTGTTCACAGATTTTCACTTTATCGAGCTTCACTGGTTTCATGTCTATAATTGAACTGGGATTTGTACAAAATAACTGGTGAACCTACATACTGTATGTGTGTTTAGAGATAACTTGGTCATGTTATTGTTTTTATTTGATATTCAGGGTATGGATGAATCCCTCCTTCCTTGTTTTTCTTCCCTACCTCTGTTTTGCACAAGCAAAAAAATATAGAAAACAAATGTACACAGCTGGAACCCTCCAGTAATGTTTATGAACATTGTTTACTCTCATGTGTTGTAGAACGCTGACAGTACCCACGGCCAGGAGGGATTAACACAGGCTCTTCTGTGTTACACCTCCTACACAGGCTTCAGTCCTCTACTTTGCTCCATCCTTCCCAATTTCCCTTCCGCCCCTCCCATCCCCTTCCTTTGTAGCACCGCTCTGGATTAGTCACACTGAGAAACTAGGGCTCATCTCCATAACGCAGGATTTGTTTTCAATCCTACGAAGTGAACGCGTATCGAGGTGACACCTAAGGAGCGATCTCAGTGTCCACCCTCTGCCCTACGCACTGAACCCTGGCACACTTTGACTAACTTCAGCAGTGTGCTCGGCAGAGATGAATCGAGTGTGTGAGGAAGGATTTGTAAAAGTGTGCAAGTGTGAAAGACACTCTTTTTGTAAGAAGCTGAAAAAGATACAAATGCGTAGCATTAGCATACTGCTCGAAATCTTATTACAGACTGAAAACTTAAAACCTAGAATGTACTGTATGTACTATTTGTCAAAAATCTGAATACCAAATTCATGTTCAATCCACTTTTATAACACTGACTTGTGTTTAACTTTTGTGACCCCCCTGCAGCCCTATTATGCATGTGCCAATCACAAATTGAATCTCAAATCTCTTGATGACTCGTAGCAATGCCTGATTTGGAGGAAAGGTATCAGACGAGGAAACCACTGATTAGATTTTATGGCCTTGCATGTCATAAGATGTAATCAGCTGTTTGCTTCTTGGGGAGGAAAAAAAAATCTAATTGGAAATCACAATGCACGGAAACTCATTCTAATTATGACTTGAAGACACGAGATCTATTTTCACTACACACTCACACAACATTAGCCTCTTTATTTTGGGCTGATTGCAGATTAACTTACTTACCTGAAATATACATATAACCTCCATACACCGTCCCAGCGTGGCCATAATGTGGTTCATTCATTTTGGCAACATATGTCCATTCATTTGTCCTTGGGTTGTAGCACTCCACAGTAGCTTGAAGAAAAAGACGGAAGAACGTATTAGTAGAAAGTAGGTCAAGACACAACTAAGGAGGACAAACAGCAGCAAATGAGGCCTTGGAGGTTCTCAGCGTGGGAGCTAAAACACGGATTTAAATACACAGTACACATCCCTTCAACCCCACCAGCACTGAATGCACTGACTGCACAGGAAATGGGGAGATTGTAAGATCCTTTATCTTGAGGCCCCCGGGGATGGTTTTACAAAATCTGTGAGTCACCAGAATAGGGACGCTGGGATTCAGGAATGACGCTCACAGGTGAGTGACCCCTTAACAAGAAGCCAGGGTCCATCAACTTGTAGGCTCGTTGTGTGGGTGGAAAAGTGTTGTGATAACCAGCAGGACTGCTGTAGACCTTGGTATCAAGGGATCTTCAAATCAAGGATGTAAGCTTCTATGAGGTGTTATGATTTAAAATTACACCAAGCCAGTGTGTGGTAGGAGTGGGACAATATGACAGTAATGATTAACCTGGCCAAAATAATTGTGATTCACAGTACTATCCCAATAATCATCAAAATGTGCTACAAACTGTTACAAAGGCTGTTAAAAACAAAGATTTTTTTTATCACATTATAGACATGGGAGTGGTAGGGTGGGTGCTGAGGGTGCTGGTGCACCCACTATTGATGGTAAATGGACTGCACTTATATAGCACTAGTCTTCAGACCGCTCAAAGCCCTTTTACACTGCATGTCACATTCACCCATTCACACACTGGTGGCTGAGGCTACCAAATAGACAACATGTTCTACCTCTGAACATTTCTTTTAAATTTCAAACTGCGTATGATAACGTCATCATGTCAGGATAAAGTGCAAGGGACGGGGTCAAGCTTTTGGGGCAGTAGGTCTTTGGAGGAGATTTGCAGTTACGGGACCTAATCAAAAGCATAGATAGCCTGAACAGGCTGAGATATTGCCAGGACAGTTGTGGGAGCTGTATTTCGATCCATAAAATATTTTGGGAGGCGAGGAACTTCCACTGTGGGGGAACTGTCATCAAGCTAAAGATGGAAACGAAGGTAACGTTATAATATGCGCAGAGGATGTGAGTGGCTTCAGCGAGGAGACAACTGGACATTTGACATCACTTAAAATTAAATATTAGAAATTTGGCACATGAGGTCCAAAGAGAAAATGTATTTGAGGTGAGGAAGCGCACATCCTCTGTACATCTGAGGAGTTTTCCTTTAGCTCCTGTAAGCATGTGCAAACACAAAGTGATGCGCACACATTTATACTGTTTATACTGGCAGCACAGTGGTGCAGTGGTTAGCATTGTCGCCTCATCACAAGAGGGTTTCTGGAATAAACCCACGGTAGGGGGTTTGAACCCCGGGGTTCAGAGTATGCATGTTCTCCCCATCTCTGGGTAGTCCGGCTTCCTCCCACAGTCCAAAGACATGCAGGTTAATTGGTGACTCTAAATTGTCTGTAGGTGTGAATGTGAGTGTGAATGGTTGTCTGTTTCTATGTGTCAGCCCTGTGATAGTCTGGTGACCTGTCCAGGATGTATCCCACCTCTCTCCCAATGCCAGCCGGAATAGGCTCCAGCTCCCTCGCAACCCCCGGGATAATCGGTAACGGAAAAATGAAAGAATGAATAAACACATTTATACTTAGCTGCACCCCTCAGCAAAAATATGTTCCTGTGCACATGATCACAAACAGGACACACATCTTATTATTTCTAGTCGACATCCTTTTAGTGAAGGAACAAGCAATCTTAAAAAGGCAGGCTCTTCAACTATTTGAGATGGCATCATATCTTTTGATATGAAATATGCCAATGCTTGATAAAGATCTTTTGTGATTTTTGAGGTTGGTGCATTTGCAGCCTGTATACAGACTCTCTTTTATTGCTGGTTGCCCAGCGGTCTCTTTTGGTGCTGCTGGACACAATATTCTCAATAATCCTGATAATGGAAATTCACCATGATCATTTTATAGTAACTGTTTTTTATCGTGACCGGTGATAAAATTGTATATTGTCCCATTACTAGTACACGCTGTGCACCATTCACCCTTTGCATCAAAACGCCGCCTGCAGACACCGGGAGAAGCACAAGTGTACATTTCACTAGAGCATCATGGGCCATAGATAACTTATCTTCTTATCTTTCCAGCTCAGAGAAGTCTCATCTGCATATTACAGGATAAAGAGTTACTGTATTTTTAAACAGGGCTGAAGATATTGTAAAAAAACAAAACAAAAAAAAACCTTGTTTCCACCGAGTGCAGCTAACAGAAGAAGTAGTTTGTGATTTGATAAACGGTGGTCAAAGACAATAAGCGTTCTCAGCTGAACACCGAGAATAAAAAAAGCACTTTCTACAAGCTTTGGTCAAATCAATGGTGAAATCAATGACTTGGAAGAAAAAGATTAAAAAACATTCATACTGGTTCCAAAATACAGCAGCGAGCTCAGGACCACAAAGCAGTGTGAGCCAGCTGGGGAAATCTCAGCGGGGAAAATGAGTGAATACCTTTCTCTGCTTGCTCAACAACTATCATCAAAGTGACCTTGAGAGCAGTGCACAAAATCTTGCAGCCGCTCAGTGGAAGTAGAACAGACATATGAGGAGACAATACTTGTACTGAGCACAGTTGAATTACATGAATGCAGAGCAGGTTCGGTCTGAAAAGGGAATGCATCAATATTAAAAATCTTTCAAGTAAACAAATGATGAATTGACCTGTGTATAAACTGTGAATGCTGCTGAATTGCCTACAGAGACCACAGCCTGATATCTGAGGTAATTTCATTGATGGGTACACTCATTTAAATTGAAAAATAGCTACTTTACTCTACTATCAGGTTTTTCTATGATCAGCTGAAAAGGTCACTCTCCTAATGACCATAAATCTCTGCCTGCAGGCTGTTCACCAAGACTCAATGTAGCACTCTGAGGGTCAACTTGGTAGCTGGCGATATTTCGTTTTAATCACAATGTAACATACTTCTCTTACCTAAAGCAATGTTTCCTAACATGTGAAGTCAAGACCCCGTAATGGGATCGAACATTGCTGTGATTGATTTGTGCTGTGCCTGACAATCATTATTGACAATAACTGAATAACTGTCAAATGATCATGAGACACTTGAGAATGATTTTTTTCCCTTAATGACGTGACTGAGGTAAACAATGTTGTAATTGCTATTTTAAAGACCTATAAAAAGTCTGACAAACAAACCTATAATAAAATACTCACCAACTACCCCACCCCAAAATCTAACAATAACATAGTGAGGAACGATTCTCAAAAATGAGACCCTCATGTCTTTCAATCCCATCAGTTCGTTCCAAAATATAATTTTTATTACTTTAAAAGATGGAGTCTGCACACAGCAAAGCCTACTGGGGAATAAAATCTGACTACGTAATAAAAAAAAAAAAAGCTCAATGTACCCGTTAAGATCGGAAGCTTCCTCCTGTAAATATCCATCTTAACGTTTTCACACTTTTCTTTTTAAAACCTGGGAATTTGAGGTACAACAATAAAACCACGCCCGTATGACCTACCCAGAGTAAACAAATATAATGCAGGGGCTGGGCACATCCAGAAAAAACATCAAGGCTAAACCACATGCAGTGAAAGGGCAGTGGAACGTAAAGCAGAAAGAGGCAGTTGTGTAGACAGGCAGTGAACCGGGGCCGTGTTCTTTGGTCTAATTATAACCCAGAAGAGAAGACTGCTCACACAGTGGCCTCTCCCTCTCTCCGCTGCAGTTACTGAGCTGAATTTAAGTATTGGGTGGCACCTCTCTGTGGTCCACAGTTACGGGCGCGCAGATTCCAGATTGGTTACTCAGCAACCAAACTACAATGAATAGATATAAATATATCACCTCGTTGAAGTGCTTCTTCCAGAGGGGTGAACTGTGAGTCCAAATGTCACAAAATGATGTTTAAAGTATGAAAAGCATCAGATTACTGACTAAAGATGATCTGATACGACCCCCTTTATAATCACTGACAACTTTTCACTTAATCCTCTCTGCCTGTACGGTTCAGGACCCAGCTTCAGCTGTGTCTCAGGACCTAAAATTCAATGTTATCTGATACAGCGCTGCAGTAAATACGAACATTTTATGTGACTTTAATCATAAAAATACAATATTCGACTCAACAGAAATACTTAAGGGTGTACTCTTAACATTGGCTCTGTTGTGTTGTATTGCAATATATTATAAGGTGAAAAATATCTAAACCTACAATTAGGGCTGTACCAAAAGGATTTTTTTCTCTTACATCCAAAGCTCCTGTTAAGGTTTTCAAATATTGCTTCAATTCAACGACGTCATCATCCTTCAAAACTAAATAAATAAATAAAAGACTAAAATTGTAAAACAAAATTATTGTTTGAATAAAGCGATTAATTGGATTTAATTAGTCTTTTTTTTATTATATCAACTTTCTTTAATAATTAAAACTCATCAGTCGTCAGCGTAAATACATGTAGGCAACTAGGCAGCGGGCTAATCCAATGAGGACATTTAATAATGATGAAATAATAATCCCACCCTTAGACTTATAGCAACATTGTGCTACAAAAGAAATGACAATAAAATAAATCAGAACATTTCAAATTAATGGGTTTGCTTTTTTCCCCTTAAAATATAAACAGTTCAGTGCAGAAGTGTTGTGTGAGGGATACTCGTTGCGCAAAGGACAGGGGATGTAACCAAGGTACAAAACTTTGAGGACTAACTAACTACACTTATTCATCTACCTTAGTTCATGTGCAATAACAACTGGACATGAGCAGTGCTCATAATGTGAAATACCTTTCTGGATGCCCTGCAAATGGAGTTTATATTTTTGTATTTATTATACTTTTATATCCTGTTGTGTGCATTTAATTAATTAATTAATAGTAAGAGTGTAGCCTGATATTTATCTGAATCTGTGCAGAAATGCTGTGTTTTTACGAAATGAATAGATATGCAAAAAAATAAAGAAAGAAAAAAAGTTGTGCAGCTTTTGAATGTTGTATTTTGAATTCCAATGCCAACATTATGAATAAAGCTTTGAACTATTCAGCACAGCCCTGATAATAATATAATATAATATAAAGACATCCAAAACAACACCTCAACAAAATACTGCCTCAAAAATAATGAAACTTCTCTGACACAGTGAGAACTGAAACTGAACGCTATACTCACAAAGGATTCTGCTTGTGTTGAAATGCTTCAGTCATGGACTAAATTAGATTGTTAAGGTGTTCATGACAATGTGCACATCCTCTAAATTATATTAAATTACACAGAGATTATGCACACTACATGTTGAAACAGCAAATGATGTGTAGGCACAACACTTGATTACCAGCGTCAGTATGCTTGCAGCCTTATTACACGACTGCACAGTCTTTCTCCTACTGCTCCTTGATATTTAAGTGTATAATCTCATACAATATTAATTAAAGCCGTCTGTTGTTGCTTAAAAGGAAAACAAACAAGCAGGGAAATAAACTCACCAAGCTCCCCGGCAGCGTTCCTTCCACCGACAGCATAGAGGTGTCCCTTGAGTGCACTGAGGTGGAAGAAGGTACGTTTCTCATTAAGGCATGCCACCTGCATCCACTTGTTGTAGCGCGGGTCGTACCGGAACACGGTGTCCACTGCTGTCTTGCCTTTGGTGTCGTAGTTGCTTTGGCCACCCACCACGTACAGAAAATTTCCGATGACTGCAATGCCGTGTTGGTAGCGGGGTGCATCCATGGGTGCCAGCGCCTTCCACTCATGAGCTTTCTCATCAAAAAGACGCAGCTCCTTACTCACAACTAGCTGCTGGCGCAGAACGCCACCCAGGGTGACCAGGTGGGCACTGTCCGAGCGGATGGCTGTCCGTTCTGACTGCATAACTGGCTGCATGTAGGGCATCATTTGGTAGTTGCTAGCCTCCAGGAGAAGGTTGACACAGGTGTTGTCCGTGCGCATAAAGTCCACTGTCTGCACGTGATTGATGAGTTCCTGTGGGTTCATGAGGGGAAAGCGGATGTTCTTCATGAGCTTTGGGGCATAGTCCATACGACCGTCTTCGTAGCGTAACCAGCGGCAAGCGGCCTTGAACAGGTCCAACTCAGTGCAGTGTTTCAAGCTGTTGCTGGACAGTACAAAAGCCAACCGTTCAAATGGCAGCTTGACAAACTCTCCCGTGCCCAGCAGCGAGGGGAAGTTTTTCAGGATGAAGTTGTTGACATATTTGTCCACCTCTGTGAGGTTATACGTGTTGGCGATGCGCCCCACCTCCACACAGTTGTCAAGAGAAACCTGCAGGGAAGGAGAAATCGAAATTTTGGAGAGCTGCAACTCAAGTCCTTTACAAACAAGCACTGCAACCCTGAACTTATCTAGACATCACTCGGAGGAGCTGTATGTGAGAAGGCAACTGGACATTGAACCAACTTTTCCTCTTCTATGTTTCTAGTACAAACTCTGTGTAATGTGCGGTTGAGCCCATAGGCAAGAGGAGCAGGTGACTGTCCCGAGAATTCACAGCAAGCAAGAGGGGATGTTGATGACGGATCTATCATGCGACCAGTGCAAAACCTTAAGAAAACAAATATCTGTGGTTGAAGAAGGATCATTTACACAAAGACACCAATAATAATGTCTAACTGGAGAGATGACGAGATTTGGGAACTTGTGACGGTTAGGGCCAAAGCCGACATCATCAGACTACTTCAAGAAACACCTAGAGATTTGGTTGCTCATGAGCAAATTATTAACCAGCTATGTTAACAAACAATACTACATCTGCAGCATACTTTTTGCACCTTGTCTTACCTCCTGCACGCCAATCACATATTGCTAGTAGTGAACAGTCTGACACGGACAATCTTCTATTGTGTGCTACATGTGTAAAAGGGAAACTCAGGACAATGTCCGGCCCTGATTATGTGGACACTGTCCAGAGTTCACATGAGAAAACAGCTTAAGACTGACATACATTTTAGGACGTGAGTGGCTGGATCTTCCCAACTTGTATAAAGGAACTTGCTTCTTTACATAGAATACCCTCTAATTAAAAAATATCAGTGACTTAGCATTGAGGGATGTTGCAATCAGAGCCAAATTATCATACAGTCTGCACCTATGACACAAAACTTAAGTAGCACACACAAGGATTTGCTTCTTTCCTGTGTTTTCTATCACTGTGAACGTAATACCTTTTAGTTTTTAGACTGCTGGCAAGACAAAATAAGCAATTTTAAGATGTCAACATGGGCTCTGGGTACATGAATTACTTTTAGTTACAGTTTAGCAATGTTCACAAAAGTAAAAACAAGCTCATACCTTCAGAACACACCACAGTTCATACATTGATATGGGTAATCCTGCCCATTTTATGTGCTGTTGCTATATCAAATTGAAATGTTCATACACTGTGACTGCTGCTATCTTCTATTAGAGCATCTTCAACATTTTATCTGGTGCCTTTTCAGCAAAGCAGAATTCTCAAGTTGGTTGAACACAAAGAGCTCTTTAACCTTTTTCAGACTTTCAAGTGGTTCTTCTGGGTTTAATTTAGCAAGCTTTGCGAGACAGACCCTGAACCAGCAGGTTACTAGTCATCAGCAGGCTGATCTAGCCCATCACAATTCGTCCACCTTAACCGTAACTCTACTCTTCTTTATTGCCTTGATTATTTCTTGACTGACATTTTTTTCTGCTTCCTCTAATCCATCTTGAAATGTGCCTTTATGTTTGTGCTTGCCTCCTCTAATCCAATGACACTCCAAGTTTTTAAACCCACAATATTTTGGGAAATAAACCGCAGCTTTCATTTGAAATTATTTTTAAAATCATAATATCCAGTTATTTCAGCCAATGACCATAAACAGCTGGCCAACACTAGACGGAAGCTTTGTGTTGCGCAATGACGTGCAGCTGTGTGGCTTGTGCATCTGCCTCCTTACCCCAGATATAAGAAAGACCTTGCAGAAGTCCAGCACAGGAAGGATTTGTAAGAAGCTGGCTGCCTCAAGAGTGTCTTGCAGATTCTCCATGTTGAGTGACAACTTGGCCGTGTAGATAAAGTCAATGATCTTCTTCAGGCCTATTCGGTTAACTCCGTGAAGCTTGATGCACATTAAATCCTGTTCTTTCATTCCACCTGCATCAGGAGAGAGTGGGGGATCAGAAAAAGTAGATGCCTGCACGTGGTTAAACTCATACATAATCTCATTTGACTGACAGCTCCGTCAGCAGCCACGTTGATTTGAATTTTTAAAGAACTTAAAGAATAAAGCTTATTTAACTAAACAAAGTCAATTAGGCTTTAAAAAAACAACGCATTATTTCATTTAGATGCATACCCCATTGTGCGTAAATGACAATGAAATGTTTTCAGTGTCAAAGGACTTATCTTCAGAGAAAGGATTGAAGGTCTTAGGGAGAATCCCATTGCTCAGCATCTGCGCTCACACAGCTCCCTTATCACTAATGAGCTATCCCACACTCTAAGTACAGTTTCCCCTTACTCCTACTTAAACAAGCTCCTCTTCTGCTCTCACGACAGAGGCTTCTTCATTTTTATCATATACTTGAATTGGCAAATCTCTAAACATACTTACACTGCTGTCTTGATGTGACACCCAAAGTAACTCCGCCGACTGCTCCAAAATTAAAATTCCCTTTCAGTGCTCATTAATGCAAATGACAGGAGTGCTTAATTACTAATCAAAGATTGAGTCATGAAAAATAAACACCAATAGGCTACAGGTTAACACAAGGTCCAATCAAAGTGGTAATGTCACTTTTACTAAAGCACATCAGTGTTCCCAGGTTGCCTTGGGTTTAAAGGGCTAGTACCCCATGTTAAAAAATATATGTTTTTTCACTTCCCTGGAAAGTCGTTTATCAGTCTAGATTGTTTTGGTGTGGGTTGCCAAGTGTTGGAGATTTCAGCCATAGATGTCTGTCTTCTCTTGAATATAATGTAACTAGATGACACTCGGCTTGTGGTGCTCAAAGCGCCCAAAAAAATACTTTTGAAAAACTCAACAGCAATTTCACTTTCCAGAAATCATGACCTGGTTACTCAAAATAATCCACAGACCTTGTGGGCAGGAGGACGCCATTAATGTTTACATCTCACATTGTCACGAGCACAAGCCTTTCGTCCCTGAGTAGATGCATCCTGATACGGTGAGTTTATTAATGTAGAGAGAAAATAGTTCCTACATGAAACTGCTCACAACAAGGTCTCTTGATTACCTTGAGTAACCAGGTCATATTTTCTGAAAGGAGACATTGTTGCTGAGTTTTTTAAGTGTTTTTTTTGGCGCTTTGGGCACCAAAGCCGAATGCCATCTTCTTCAATTATATTCAAGAGGAGGCAGACATTTCTGCGGTCGATATCTCCAACACTCAACGACTCACACAAAAACAAACTAGATTTATACATAGCACTACAGGTAAGAGGAAAAAAAATATATTTTTGATTTTGGGGTGAACTGTCCCTTTAACTTGGCTTTAAAAAAGCCATTAAAAACCTAATGCGTAATCTTTTAGTTTAATTTCCTTTTGCAATCAAAGAGGTAGCTTATTTTCAGATACTGTAGATCTGCTATTCCTGAAAATACCATTCAAACACTCTTCCACCTCTGCATACGGTGTGCCGAGGAGATCAAACGGGTTAATAAGTTGCATTTACCATCATTACAAGTACAAATGACCATGAACATGAATGCATAACAATGAGCAGGTTGGTTTTATAACATGGAAGCGGTTATAAATATACACACAATACTAGAGGGATGTGCGCTCAAGGTCAATTTGAATAATTTCTCTGGAAACAAAATGACAGCGACTGTGTTATAGCATGGAAATGTTCATGAATAAAAAATGCTTTATGGGAGAATCCAGTGCAGGAGGGAAGAGGATATAAAGCAATCAAATGCATGCATCAAAGCAAGGAGCACATCCCACACAAATTAGCATAGCAGGTACCAGTAAAATGGCCTAACCCATTGCTGAGCAGATGCTCAGGTCAGTGCGAGGCTTTGTAGACCCACCTGTGAACATGGCTTTGAAATAGTCGGAGGAGGAGGCCATCATGGCGCGGTGTACAGGGAAAGCTTCATCGCCGTCTCCAGCCACCAGAGTGACGTCACATAGTAAACCTTCTATCCTCAGCTGGTCAAATCCCTGAGGGGAGAGGAGAAAGGTGAGGGATGCATGTGAGGGATGAGTGTTGGTGAGTGCAAGCTTAGAGGACCTGAACTATGAAGTGGTTGTTTTCCAGAGAACTGGACCACAGCCTGTCAGATGTGAGCTCATGGGCCCGAAATGGTATGTGACGGCCCTCTGGACCATTAAAGCTGTCTGACTGATTGTGGCCTGCTTGTTTTCGTGCACGTAACTGGTAGAGAATTATATGTTAGGAGCTACGGCTACAGTCTATTATCCCCTTGCAGGCATACAGAAGCAACATAGTGGGGACTTGTAAAGCACAAAGGCATTAGCTGCAGTACATCGGACTTTGGCTACACAGATTAATTCACTGCTTTTTTTGAGTCTCTTTGGGGAAACTGTTGATATTTAAAACTAATCCCATCCTTATCCTTTAATCAATGAGGTTATTAGTGACTTGAATGGCTGCACTGTTCATTTACATGATGCAGTCAACTGCAGTGAGTCTTTGGAGAGTCATAGTTTGTGTCCACTGTTTAATCGCTTAGCTGCTGCACACCTGAGGCCGTCTCCACAAGCAGCATGAGGCTGTTTTATTCTCAAACATTCTCAATTATCTAAACCTCCTGATTTCATTAACTACCACATATTGTGCTTTTGGCATTAAAACATGGAAATGGAAGGCACCCTTCATCTCCATAACATTATTTGCAACAGCTCATGAGCCAGTCATAACAGGTAGCACTAACAGCATGCAAGCAAGAAAACATACGCTACATGCTATAGAGTGCTGGAAAGAGTCCTAAAACCCAGAGGTTAGTTAGAGTTTTTGCACTTCCAAGTCCCTTGTCTCAAAGTTGGGGTTTTGGTTTTTGGTTAAACGCCTGAAATAAGGTCTGCAGTTAACACAAGCTTAAGATATTTTTACCTTTTTGTTCTATGACATAAAATTCACTGTTGTCAGGGACATTAAACGTCATCACACCATACACTCACCTTTACAGCCTTCTTGTGGTGGTGACTATAAAGTTATGTGACCATGGTGTAGTTCGTTTATAGCCTACTGTTAGCTTTGTACTTCTGGCAACTTCATTGACGCCTCAAAAATCATGTTCATTTATGAAGATTATCTTGCTGAACAAAACATATAAGCATAAACTTTTGTTTGCCACAGAGCTTATTTTCTGCAATAACGCCATTGGCTTTTTGTTGAGGGAATCAGAGTGATGCTAACTCCCAGGATGGCCTACAAAAAAAACAAAAAAAAACAGTCGTCCCTGCAGCAATCTATTAGCATACTACAACAACTCCAACTCCTGTGATGATCAATGGGAGATTTTTAGTTGGTGCTGCTTCCAAATGCACCAGCTAAATGAACGTGCTAACTAACTGTGGCTAGAGGGCGTAAGATCAGATGGCCTAGAAAAAATAATTATCATTCCATTACTGTGCTCTGACACCAAGAGATTAATGTGCAGCAAAAGCAGCCAACAGCCATTCGTTTTCAATGAGATCTGGTGACGAAGGGCAGTGATTGCTGTGGCAGCAGCAAACAGCGCAATGCCAGCATCCACTACAATAACTTGAGGCTGATTTTAACTTTATGCAAATTGGTAGTGACATGCTAAAGTGGTCACCAAGTGCAGATTGGAAATGTATGCCATGATACATTATCTTGTTTTGTAAGATGAAATCTGTAACTTCTTTTAAAAATAAGTGTCCTAAATAATTCCCTTAGTTGATTTCCACTTTTTCCCATGTATCTATTATATATATTACAACATGTACATTTTTAAATCATAAATTATTAACTGTTAAACTCACTGCTTATCCTTAATGGTTTTTATTATTCAGTTCTCTGCTGCATGGAAGCCGTTGTTCTTGTTCCTTTTCTGTGCACGGCCCACATAAAAAGCTGAGATACACTTCAATGACAAGGTAGTTTGTGTTCTTAACAATATGACTCTATGTGCTTTAAATGCTAAGTAACTGCTTTAAATACATTCACATTTTTTGGGAAGAAAGTGGGTCACTTCAAGAACTTAAAATGAAAAGAAATTAAAAGAATTATTTTCTGTTACGTTCTCGATCGGCAGCGTTTCATAATATTCTTATTGTGCTCACTCTTCATATCAAATTACACAGAAACCAAATCCCAAATGCTTTTGGCTAATCACTGGAATACTGTCTAAGCTATTAAATTGTATCCTGTAATTCATGCCATGAGCTCTTCGACGTAGTTTTGATTTTGCAAATTAACCAGTCTGTAGTCTTGTAGTAGGCGTAGATTAACTTGGATAGAGATTTATCTCATTTCAAAAGTGATGGGAACAAATCTGAATTACTGCATCACCAGCCTGCACTCAGCAGGACCTCTAAAAGAACAATAAAGAAACATGAAAACATTATTGCCAGCTAATGATGATACATGACTTCACATTCAGTGCTTCGTAAGACGTTGCCGCTGCGTGTCTGAACTCTCACCTGAAGAACCACTGAGCTGTGCGTGTTGCTTGTGAAAAACCGAGTGTTTCCAGTCTTTGATGCCTGAAGGTGAGCAGAGATGCCCATATCACCATAGCCCAGAGCAACTTTCATGTGAGCGTCGTCGTCCTCCACGAGGGATCTATTAGGAAAAGGGAGACAAGTTTTCACTTCAAAACGGGTAGCAAAAACATGTTTCCATCTAATTTTAGCTTACGGAAAGTAGGACAGAGAAGTTTTCAAAGTGACACTACTTAAGGACATATTGGGTGGTGGTAGCCTAATTGTTAGACAAATTGTCACCTAAAAGTTGCAGATCTGCAACTCTGGAGCAGCTCGAAAAACCATGGCAGGGAGAGTGAACAAGACAAGCTCCTTTCCATTCCCAAAGTGCCTTTGGGCAAGGAGCTGAACTAAGGCCACTTACTATGCTTAAATATGACAAGCTGCTTCTACATTTTGTAAAAATAAATATTCCTCCTAGTTGAGAAGAGTAAGAAATTGACATAATATCAATGCAACTCCTCGAGATATCTCTAACATCTTAGAAACAGGAGCTCAGGATGGATTCGATAACATTAGCTGCAGAACATTTCTCTTTGTAACATCAGCTATGAATGTGATGTCTCTTATCAGCCATACGATCATTTAGAAGTCAGATGAGCAGGTTGTAAAATTTGAAATACCCAAGGTACTCAATAAACCTTCAGTAAGTGCTTCATATCAGCAGTTATGTTGTGCCAAAATTCTGAGATGATGAAGCATAAACACACAAACTCTGACTTATTTGTAAAACAATAAAAACGTGCTGTGAAATCCTGAGTGCGCCGTATTATTTAGAGCCACTGACTGAAATCCTTGGACTGTACAGATGGATAAGCTGCAAGCAATGCAAATGTGTCGGGTGTATAACCCAAGCCACGGCTGCCAGCAGGGGGCCAGGGACGGTGGTGTCACATGGTCAGTGAGTCGGTCCATTTAACAGTTTGGTCCAAAGCAAGATATGTCAACAACTGGCCAGAGTGTCTTGAAATCTGCCACTGGTGTGTGAGTGTGTGTGTGAATGAGTCAAACTGTAAAGCACTTGGGATAGAGGTGGTATTTAAATGCAACCATTTACCACTTGTACTCAATAAATGTCAAAATCTAAAACGAAATTTCCCTGAAAAATGCACTGAACACATTCAGGCTCCTTGGATGATGAACCATCAGCCTCATCTAGTGCCACCCTCGGGCGGAAATGTCAACTGTAAAGGTAAGATGTATCATAAATGTAATAGACACACTGTCATAAAACTGGCATGAATAATTTGCAAATAGATAGGCTATTAAAACTTTAAATGACCTTTCCTCATGCTCTATACCAAAGACCAGCGTTGCATTTTTCATGTTTGCTCCATCAAACATTTCTGTATTGCGGGTGGTAATGAACATTGTGGCCTTTAGAGCCACCAGCAAGGTTTTAGGACCCAGGACATTAACAGTGCATCACAAAGGAATACCATCACGCCGAAGTATTTGCGAAATAAAGCAAGAAGGTGAAAATGAAATGACTTAATTCAAGTTTATGCTTTACTAGATTCTTTTTGCAGTGCATTAAACTAAAATTATTGTGGAGGCTTATTGATAAACAGACCGTAATGCTGTCTTTATACATTTAGTGACACTCTGTGTTTCGACTCAAGCAAGACACTGATGGGTGTGGAAGATTGCTCCTTCAATAAACCACACAGCTATGCGATGCATCATGTCTCTGAGTTAAATGAGGACATGAAATGAAATTAAGCTATTTTGAAATGGGCTGCACAGCACTGAAAAGATCATTAGTTTTCCAAAAAGCTGTGACTAAAATATAAAACTGCAAGACATTATTCCTCAGTCGTCGGCACTCAGAAAAAAAAAACAACTCGGGAGACAAAAGACTGCTAATGATGACTGATGTAAATGATAGTTTGGTTTCAAAATGTGTAATTGATTTATAATGCAGCGATTCTACACAGCCTTCTACTCGGAAAAAAAAACTCAGCTCTGTGAGAACTTAATATTAGTCTGTCTCATCTGTATAGTCCAATTTTTATGATATTCCTGCGCTCTAGGGCAGTCTAACTAAAAATGTAACGTGAAGTCCTTAACTGCTCCGCAGAGAGTGAATGTGGAAAGCGAGTGTGACTCAGAGCCCCAAGGGGAATACTCTCGGGATATGGGTACATTTTGCGCTGACAAAACTGACGTTAGAGAATGAAGCTCATTTGGGTAAACAGTCTGTGGATCAACAAAATCAGCCAAGCATTTGTCATCTGCTATCAAACAACGTTACTGTCTCTAAAGGTTATATCATAAGCAAACAATGATGATTGCACTGCTTTTCATTTTGATGCCAAGCTTCTGTGTACCTAATTTAAAAAGCGAGATTGCCGCCTCTATTAAAAAAATGGCCGGCCATGGTGTTAATAATGTTATCTGTTTAATAAAAGACTATAAATAAACCATTTCTCGAGAAGCAGGGACAGTTTACTTGGGCCAGGTGGGCACTTTCTATGGATGTAACACCAAAAGGAGTGACTGATAAGAATGAGTGCGCTTCATATATAT
>JAPZEB010000006.1:13343593-13360223 GCA_029783705.1 Chaetodon striatus
GTTCATCATGTAATAACGAATACAGCCACTTTTTTAAATGAGCCATGATCTTTCTCATTTTCTTTTTCGTCCATTCATAGAGTTCCAGTAAAAAGGAAGCGATCACTTATCAGACCATTGCAAACATCTGTGTTCCATGTGTCTGACAAATGTTGTTTGCTCTGCTCATTATGATGAAAATTGGCACTTCCCTAATTAATACTCAGGCTTAACCAACTGAATGGATGGTTGCAATGTGCTATTCACAGACTCTTTTAAATGCTGAAAATCACACATGCAATTCTGATTTAAAAATAGATTAACATGGAAAATACAAGTTTTAACTGAGCTGTTGAAAACTGAAAAAGGGTTATTTTGCGTAGAGAAAAAACAGGGATATTTCTGAGAACATGTTTTTGAGCTTCAGTAAAAGAGCAATGAAAATCTGTGAACACTGTGAACCCCCCAGGGTGTCACAAAGTATATGCTACCAGCTATGTGAACTGCATGAAGCGTCTGTGTTTAGTGATCATGTTGCTGCATTTTGTTCAGCATTATGTCCACTGTTATTCCCAAAGTATTTGCAGCTCACTCTGCGCAGGACAAACTATGTACAATCTCCAGATAATTGCTCCAATCACTGCTAATAATCTTAGCAGTCTGTACGCTATAATGAGCCTGTAATTACACTTTATAATCAAAGAGCACTTTAAGGTCAAGGCTTTGAAATCAAAAAGGGCTTGGGAGTTTCTAAGTACCTTCCTAAAGTTTAAAAAACACAGCTTCAGGCTTCACCACAAGTGGTTAAGCTACACAAGCTTCATAACGTGGATGCGTGTGGGTGGAGCGGACAATCTGTCAACATGTACCAAATGCTAAATCAACCTGAAAGATGCTGTAAGAAGGAACACGACCCAGCTGAGTATGTGTAAATCAAAAAGGACAACAACAGCCAGAATAATACTAATTTGGGAGGAAGGCTTGCTTTACTTTTTTTTTTTTTAGAAATAGCTACAAATGTGCAGAATCCAGAGACTAAACACAAAGGCCAGAGATGTGTCAAAGCAATAGGGAATAAGAAGTGTCAGCATAATTTTGCCTGGACTCAAATAAGCACAGAGGCATAGCTTTGCATACAAAGGGGCTTAATGGTTCACTATCTAAACAGGGCTGCACAATTAACTGCAGATCCCTCCACCATCACGTAGGTCAGCAATACTGAAGTTTTTATATATTTTTAATTCCCCTATGTGGTACACCTTCCATTATGTGTGGCCAATTACAACCCCTGAATTCTTAATATGCAACTATATAAGCAGAGCAAAGACACTGTGGGAGAAGCTTCAGTGGGAATGAGTGAAAGGAACCATACAAGCTATGAGCAGCAAAGTAAGGGTAAGAAATTGTGTAAAAATCAACGGCAGCCCTCTGGGCCGAGATATGAAGCCAATGTAGAAGTGCCAAAAACTGCAGTTCCTCAAATGCCCGTCTTGTGTCTTGTGTGTGATTTATCCTTCGGGGATTGACACTTAGGGGATTCATTCTGGCTTCATATGAGCAGAGGAAATCTCCGCTTGTCGCTAGGCTAATTTATACAATGTAAAATGATTGTGCTAATAACGTTAGCATGTTGTATTTGTGTGAAAAACGTGTTTAGATTAGGACAGTTGTTTTGTCGGTGAACCCTGTGAGTTGTAATGGGGCCAAATTATGCACCGTTACCTTTGTTAAATGTTGCTGTTGTACCTGGCTTCATATGAGAAGAGGAAAATATCGCTAGATGCTAGGCTAATTTATACAAAGTACAATGTCATATGCTTGTGCTAATAACATTAGCATGTTGTATTTGTGGAGAAAATGTGTCCAGATAAAAACAAGTGTTTGTCTGTGAATGCTGCGAGTTATAATGTGTCAATTTGTGTACTTTGTGTACTATTGTCTCTTTTAAACCATGTTTAATGTGTGTTTAATGTGTGTTTTGAATCAACTAAACTTTACAGCACTTCACAGAAACCCCACCACCAACTGGTGTTGTGGAGGTGTAACTGCAGAGTGACACAGACACACCACCACACAAGTATAAATGCTCACAGTGGCGTAGGCGACATGTGTAGGGTACTATAAGTCCTGCTTAACAGCTAGCTTTCAGGTTATCGCCACCCTTTTTTTCAAATATGGTCACTACAGGCTCCAAAATTCTAAGTCCATGGCGAAGACCAAAATGGCAAACATACAAACCTCAAAACAGGAGTCTACAACCCAATGGGTGATGTCACGATGGCTGCATCCATTATTTTATACAGCCTATGGTGTAAGGATGGAACTGAGTAAGTTAGTTTTGAAATGACCTTAGGATAAGGTCTGTGTGTGGTACGATGTGCTTAGAAGTTTTTTCTGTTGAACCTCTGATGTAGACTGGATGCAAATTTATTTCCAGTCCAGTTGTAAAACCTGAAATAGCAGTTATTTTTGCCAACGCAAACTGTAAGATTATTAAGTCACTTCAATCAAATTTTGGCGATACAGCAGGTTTTTTGTTACATTTTTTTAATCAGACATAATGAAATCCCCTGACTGGTCAACTGTGTGGTGAAACTCTACCCACTTCAGTTTAGATTTGAGTAGGCAAGCATGTGTGTGTGTCTGTGTCTGTGTCTGTGTGTGTGTGATGAGCACAGACATGACAGTCTCACCTGACTGAACCCTTCACTTGATGCTCTGCCAGCCAGACTGCCTGTGCCTCCCCTCTGGCCTTTCAATGAAAATAAATGATCCCTGTGTGGCTCTTGCATTTCGTACAAAATGGCCACAAGTCAGCAAGAACTTAATGTCCATTCCGAGGGGCAAGTAAATTAAAAGCGCCAGCACAATGCTCTAAAGTTCATCATTTTTCCAGCATCACAGCGCATGGGTGACACCGGAAAATGGACATCAAAACCACGACTGTCACTTAAAAACACTGGCAGATGTTGCACTCAGGAAGAAGGGATTTGCTAATCTGTGGTTTCGAGAAAACAATTAATCAAGCTCATTTAAAATGTTTTATGAAAATTATCATATTGTTTCACATCACTGTGATCAGTGACTTTCTAGCCAGGCATTTACAGAGCATATTAATCATTCAATTATAAGGCATTCATTTAAAAGCAGGCTGTTCAACTAATTCTCCTCCTTCCATTGAAACGGAGAAGCCAACACATTAGAATACGACCCAAGTACATCAAAAGGTTCTGACATCAGCTCCCAAAGACACACAGTCCAAATAATGTGTGCCACGTCTTTAAGAATAAGCCGTTATCTTTACATTAATGTGTGAATGTGCGATTAAACTGTAGTTGCACTTTAGAGTACAATCATACAGTTGGCTAAGAACAGTTTTGTGGTTTTAACATCTCTGCTGGCATATCAGCCCCGACACAGTCCAATTAACACATAAATCACATTGTGATACATCAGCGGAGACCCTCGAGTATCATTCCAGTTTTATGTATTTTTAAACGTAAAAAATGTCTTTCTTGTCGGATGATGTTCAAAGTAAATGAAAAATCCTCCAGCATGAAACCCAGCTCGTATTCAGTTAGATGTCAGCTGTCAAATCAACTGTTCCTGTTAGATGAATTGTTTAATTGATTGAACAAATTAATGCAGGTTGGTAATGAAGTGGGTTTCAAAGAATGTAGACTAATGGGCCATTTACCTCAGAGACTGTAAAAATCATCTCACAGCAGCAGCACAGGGGGATTCAGCGGAAGGATTTGACGGCCACATGAGACATGTGAAGCATCTCCATTTCGCAAATATCTGTTAAAAAGACTTTCAAAGGTTTCATTTTACCTGTAGCTGTACAATCTGTGCGGAATTTAATATGGTCACACTGGCTTTAACTACAGTCTTACACTAGAAATATTTCTGAAGACTTGGTGGCTTTGAGAAAAGCTTTGAGTAAAATCCGGCATGTTTAGAGAAGACTGTGTTTTCTTAAACTGTGCATTTCTTTCAAACAAACAAAATCAGTAGAACCAAGGGTGAAAGAAAGGTAAGTCACTAAAATATGAAGATCAAAATGTTCAAGACGTGATTTCATTTTTAGATTTTCTTTGAGGGATTGATTTTCCCATTTTTGCCTCAATGAGATTGACAAATAGTGACAGGGAACATGGGGAGAAAGAAAAAGGATATGACATGTTCTAAAGGTCCCTGACTGGAATCGAACAGGCTTTGCCGCAGTTGAGGTTGCTGGCTCGCCATGACGCCTCCAAGAGGTGATTACTAAAGACAGCAGTCACACATATTAAGTGCTTAGTGCTGAACCACTGTAAGATGAGGGATGGCATTCATTTCAAGGACTTTTTGTGGAATGAAAGATAAACCCGATGACGTTTTACCAAGAGGAGGATCATTTTATGGGCCGCACTGGCAGTGAACCTTAACCATTCCTCCCTCGCTAGCATGAAATCTGCACCATGGGCAGTTCACGGCTCTATATATAGATTAGGGCGGGTTCAAAACAGACAAGCACATTGTGAAAACAAATTGTAATTCTTTTCACATCATGTATGTCAGAAATTCCCAAAACTCTCTCCTGTGTCCTCCATCATTCTGCTGCTTCGGATACATAGATCCTAACTGTAGCACCATACCAAGTTTAAAACGTCTCTAACGGACAGACGCACCACTCAAAGGGACTATAAAGGGTGACTTCTCCCTGACCACAGAGTAACCTATAATTGGGGTCCCAATATCAGCCTGCCTAAAAACACAGCTTACAATATACACGTTTCAAAATAGATCATGGTATGTTGGGGCACAGCCACACTGGGCAGAATAAGGTGGAGCCTCAAGGTTTGAATATGCTTCGCTTGCTTGTGTGAGCGCACAATCTCCTATGAAGACAAGCAAGCGCCATCCGTAGCCACTTAAATGCACTTAATGCACTCTTGTCCTTGTGCTTTCATTGGGAGAGTTACCTTAGTCCTTCATAAGATATGGTGACAAGCTGGTGGAGATTCTCTTTGTGCTTTTGTACAATGTCAAGTGGTGAAAATAAATACTGTGCATACATAATGCATGCAGTCTCTGACTGCTTTTTGATTAATGCTGTAGCAGGAGGAGCACCAGCACTAACTGATAACATATAGCCTACCCTTTTTCCACAAAAAATAGCACAGAAATGCAATTTTTTTTTTAACGCTTAAAAAATGGCTAAAAATAGGTGATAGCCTCCTGTCCCATGGCCAGTAAAACAAAGCCATGTAAACAAGAATGCCTTTCTGTTTTTTGTACTGGTGTGTCGCCTTCAACATCAAAAACACATCAGAAAACAGGGCAACTAAACAGCAGAAAGCAGCATGGAGGCCAGTAAAATGTTACAGTGGTTACTTCTTTGTTATATCAATTACTTATTCAGTCTCCCTTTTAACTTCTGTGCCATCTAATCTAGGATGATGTTTGAGCACTGCTTGCTCAGAGACAGAAGTAATTTATGGTGGCATGTCATGGCATCGTGCAGGAAAAGGGGCAAAAATTAGCATGACCAGCTGAGTGTCATATTTACATCACTGCTGACTGGAGCTGACTGAAGCTGAAAATGATAAATACCTGTGACAACTACAGAGTCAATTAACAGAGTAATGAATGCCCACTGTAACCTTTCCCACTAAAGACAAAAGCCATATGTTAGTCTGTGTTAGTGGGTTTTTCTGTCCAGTGGGAAAGGGGCTATAAGGAAGGTAAGTCACTTTTAATGCACTGATACACAGTAATTCATTTTTTTAAAAGGAGAGTTTTAAAATAAACTGCTACAAAGTAAAAAGACGAACCATCAAGATTAAAGATGAAATGTAATATAAGTGAGTACACCACAGAGAAGTACACAGCTTGTGGCAGGTCTAAGACTATTTATATAGAAACTAAAAATATTATAGCAACTATAAACCTTTGCTGTCTAGCTACAGACATACTACAGGGTATTTTAAATGAGTGCTAAAAACATTTAAGAAATCTAGAAAAAGCACTTCTCCAAAAGGTCAATGCCAATCAAAAATATCATCCAGTAAGAAATACATTTTATATGACATTTATTTCGTGTTGCCTTGTGCGGTTTCATTTTGAAGGAGCAATGAGGCACACAGTCAACTGCAAACTGGAATATTTCAAATGTTCATGGACAAGATTCACTAAATCCTGTACTAAAACAGATTTTGGCCAGTATATTCAAGATCCTGATCCACAGCGTTACCAAGGAAGCTAAAATAACAGGAAGGTTGTTTGTCTCCTCTACGGACCATCTGGATAAATCTGGGTGGGGAAGTGAAAAACCTTTGCTCACCCCTCAGTTGCTACAACCACTAAGGTGCCCTTGAGCAAGGCCCTTAACCCCCCAACTGCTCCAGTGGAGCTGCTCAGTTGCCAGCAGATAAGACTGTGGTTGTACTGGAAAGCTTCCAGGTGTGTGTGTGCGCGCATGTTTTTGTGTGTGAAACAGGGTGTTCCAGCTAAACTACCCTGGTTAAATAAAGATTAAAACCATAATTACTGAGTCAATAATGTCAATAGTGAAGCATTCATCATGTCATTTTGTTAAGAGCTTACAAAGTGACAGTTTTGTCAAGACGTCCTTTTACTTGGAAGGTAAGGGCTTTATGGTAAATGTACATATTGTAAATTTAGATTCAGTTGTCACCTCTTCCACTGGGGTTAGCGTATAGATTTATCTTGCTGTGATGCGTTAATATTTAAAATAAACATTTCTGTAAAACTAGCAAAATTAAGCTCTTAAGCTCATAAGTAAAGCTGCACGATAACTGGAGACTGCATAAATCCAATTTTGTAAAAAGCCATCCAAGTAAGCCTTGTTAGCCTATGAAATTACCTCCAGGCTATCAGCTAGCCTAGCTTGTCATTAAAACTGTGTTTTGTTTTGTTTTTCCAAGATTCTGGTTCTCGCTCTCCATCAGCCTAAGCCATGTCACAAAAGTCAAACAAGACACTTGTCCATTTCAGCAAAGCCCAGGAAAAGGGGTGAAGAGAGAGGATGGCGAGAGGCTGTGAGAGGCACTTCCATTCTACCCTTCCCCCCCTCCTGAACAGTAGCAGATGACAATAGCTTCTAAACCAGGGCACGCCAGACATCCTGACAAAGGCAGGCTCCTCCCAAGCTGCTGAGTCCCTGTTCCCAAATAAACATAGCCACAGGGAGAGGGCAGGAGTCGGGGATGTGGTGCTTGCCATGACCAGACTAGCGGCAAAATGAGTCCTTCCGCACAGGAGCAAAGCATTCTGCCAGCGAACCATAAAATGCATGCTGGACAAGGCGAATCTCCTGACACACTACAAGGCTCAATCGCATTCTGCCTAATTAGGGCTGCAACAAAATATAATGGTGTCACAATAATTTATAAAAAATAAAAAAAAATCTTAACTGAAAAGCAAACAAATCTATCTCCATATGAAATTGCCACAACAGTATAATGAGAATGCCATTTAGCTCTTACTCACATGTAGGCAGGCGAAAGGGGTGAGGACCTGGATGTCTTAAGAACTGGCACTGGGAATTTCCAGCTGACAGGAGAACCGCTTTTCCATTTTAACGGCATGTTGTTGTCACCAGAATGGTGCTACAGCAATACCAACAGCAAAGACCATTTCCATGAAAAGGTTTCCAATGCAGTCTTCCATCCCACTCTGCCCACACCATTTAAGGGGGAGGGAGAGCAGCAGCAGCAGCGGCAGCGGCAGCAGCAGCTACAGAAATACCCTGGTAGAGGCAGTGCAGGCTACAGTCAGGGTTGTGACTTTAGCGGCAGCACTGAGAAGCCAATAGATTGCATCCACCACGACTACTTGCCCTGCTGCATTCACGGTTGTCTCGTGGTAGGAGGGGGGGAAGAAGCCCAGCCTTCCCATCACCCTTTCAGGGTTTGTGAGTAGCCCAGTAGCTGAGCAACAGCGCCACCTTGTTAAAGGAGTTGTGATTACAGTTCTGAATTTGCTGTGTTAAGAATTAGAAGGGAGATAAAGGAGTGAGAGAGACGGAGAAAAGAACAATTTTAACATGTATATGAGACAATAACTTTAAACCAAAAAATGTTCCTGTCCTAGGATTTATCATGATTTTGTGGAATTTGCGTCAGAGCTCAAAATAAAATCTACAAGATACATCCAGTCTAGTCGTTCCTTATGCAATGAAGTGTGAGTTTTAAGTTGATCTATTGTTTCAGAAAACGATAGGAGCACTACAGACATATTATCTTTCTGGAGGATGTAGTAGTGAAAAGCCACAACATTAAAAATTTGCATCATCTTTTCACCATATGTCTTTGTCACCATGGCATTCCAAGTCTTAAGACTCTTAAGCCACA
The DNA here is from genome assembly GCA_029783705.1 of Chaetodon striatus. Classification (NCBI taxonomy): domain Eukaryota; kingdom Metazoa; phylum Chordata; class Actinopteri; order Chaetodontiformes; family Chaetodontidae; genus Chaetodon; species Chaetodon striatus. Next base: position 13,351,933 of record JAPZEB010000006.1, read on the forward strand.
CGGGCGAATTATCTGATAATTCTGAAAGCATGCTCACAAATTCCTCTGCTTAAAATATAGGCCTTTTGCACATATCATTTTTGGATACGGCTGTGTTTGTGCTTTGGCTAAACAAAACAGACAGTGGGATAAATGAGCATTATTCTGGAGCATTCATGGGTGGAGTGAGCCATGGTCAGTCCTAGTGCAATCAATGTAAAGCAATAAAGGGGGACCAACTCAGTTCGGCAAACATCTTATAAACTTAATGACTATTGCAAACTGCTAGAAAGTGCCAATAACAATTTCACAAACTCCACAGTTTTAAGCTATTACAGCCATAAGCCTCAAATCCATATTGCATCTTCTTAGGCTGAACTACAGTGACTGGGCCAGGTGGCTTGAATGGCAACTTGGTGCGAATGCCACAGCCTGTTCTGTGGTCCAACCACCATCACTGTATATCTGGTTCCATAAGACTTAGTGATAGACTGAATTATAATGTTTGTTTACAATAACTTCCTGCTGGAAAACCCCTGCATCACATACATAAAATAAACAGCGCTGCAGAAATGCTGCCTCAATTGGTTAGCTTTCAGCCACCTAATGACATAACCATCTAAAAAAAAAAAAAATCAATATAGGTTTAAGTGTACACTATATTTAGAATATTTTCACCACTTCAACTTGCTGTCAGACAGCCCTTTCTGACAGGGAACTGAAGCAGATATCTCAAAGCCACCAGATTCCTTTGACAAAAACTTCATTTTACTGAAGATGAGGGATGGTGGTCCACCGCTGCTTCGACTGGTTAGTGTGCAAGGTAAAGTAGAAAGAATATGCCAAATACAACAAACACTACATGGAATATTCGTATGGAATATACGTTTAGCTGCGGACCCCATCCACAGCAGTATATTACAGCTTTGGTCCCAGTAGATTTGGTTTTTTCAAAGATGCTAGCATAGCAACACAGTACATAAAATAAGCACAGCAGAAGCGTCAGATAGGTCAGATCACCAACGTTACAGTTGCAGCCGAAAATGTCCACAGAAATAAACAAACTTGCAGATTTCACAAATCTCCACAATTGAAATCAACTGCCAGTTTTCTACCTGGAAGTGACAGTCATTGTTAGTGCAGTGTCAAGGTGCTAGCTACACCTCTGCTATTAGAAACTTTTCCTAAATCATGCAACAAAGCTCCACAGCCAGACGCAAGCAGGAGATGTTGAGGCTCATGCTCGAGGTACGCTGGAAAAGACAAGTTTTCCCGGGGGTTAGTATTACCATTTCAAATTTTAATCATAATCAAAACCATGTTTGATTACAGTGCTTTATAAAAATGGTAAATGCTGTCCAGCATCAACCAAAGTTAGCAACAGGCTGCCAGACGCAGGCTCGCAAGCAACAGGTTTTTTTTTTTTTCTTTGCTATTCCCTTGTTTACAGAGTGGGCGTGCGGCAGGCAAACCCAGTGATGCAACTTATTCCTTTGTGGTCATCTACAGTGACACAGTCACTCGAGTAAGCATTTCAAAGACAGGCTGTTTATACAGCAGTATAAAACAAAACCTAATGAAATGATTTCAGTGTGTGTATCGGTGCTTTTTGAACATTTTCAGCACACTGTGGTCATTTTGGTCACTATAATCATGATATGAAATTTTCATACTGTTTCATCTCCACTTTTGCTTTAACCCCTAAACCACCAAGATGCCCAATAAACTCTTAACTTAAAACCCCTCGTGTTAAAATCAGTGGAAAACAATCAAAGAAGGTTTTAGCAGACGAGAGGGCACAACGCTGTACCTAATGTGGGAACCCAAAAAAAGAAGAGGGAAATTCATATCTCACTGAAAACAGAAGTTGTCACGCCTATCGTCTCGCCCCACTTTTATCAAATCAATTAGATTTGTTGGATTATTGCGCAAGAGATTAAGAAACAGCAACCGCTGATGTAATTCATAATTCTATAATATATTCAAAGTCATCTAAGGTAAAAGGGAAGCTTTGAACTATATAAAAGCCCATAGCAACCGGTATCTAAGAGATTAATTCCAGTTTAACTACCCCAATCAGGGGAACAAAGCAAATGCCCTCTTAGTGGCTTGTGACACAGACAAAAACATCAATATGACTCAAATTACTACAGAAGCAATGGCACTCACAAAAATAGGATTCAGAATCACTATCAGTGTTCACAAGTACAAAAGTGGCATGGATAAAAATACACCGGCCCACAGTAGTTCAAAGTATAAGTCCTCTTTTTCCATGTTATTCAATCCCCAAGTTCAGATCGTCCTCAGATTGTCCAGCTATTACAGGGAAAGGTTTCATGGGAGATGTTGAGGTGGGGGCACAAGTTGCTTCCACCTGCAGCTCCGTCCTGATAATAACCTTGTCATCAAACCTTCAAGTTTCCACCATCCTCCATCCCAGCTAACACTGTTAATAGCAGAATGACCTTGCCTCGACTGCAAGGGCAGCAGTCATTCCCTCTCCTCTGTCAAAGCCTGAAAACTCACTGCTGCACCTGTTATCCTCAGTTCAACTATATTACTCTCCTCCCAAAATCTCTACCCCCCCCCCCCCTTGTAAAGACACCTAATTCAAATAATCCTTGCAGTAGTACTGCAAAAATCCCACACATTTCCCATGTAAAGATGATCATTTTAAAAGAAGGGAACACAATAAAGTGAGTGAGAATTGATCGTGCGTTATGCTTCTTTCATTCATTTAAACTGGCCAACGTTTTATTCTAGTATCTGTTATTGATGTACCATAACATCCCATCCAGTTGGTGTAGTGTCTCATCCACCTCCACACCGCCAGAATTCTGTTCACGAGTAAAGGAGAATCTTTTGCCAACAGATCGGATCAAACACACAGAGACTATCAGGCAAGCTCCGTTCCCGAGTATTTCAACATGCAGGTCTCATTCTAAGAGGAGTCTGTATGCAACCATTTGGAACTGCCTATGGGAAGGTATGCAAGAAATAAAACACACAATCAGTAAGTCAGTAAATACGTCGTCAGATCTTTCATCCACACTTATAATTTACAAGCAGGCAATGCTTCAACTGGCTGGCATCTTTCTTGTTTTTATGATCCGATATGTTATATAATTACCACATAAACAAACAAGTCACTGTTTACTGGAGAAAGTTAGGTCCCATAGACATCCCAGAAATAAGAAAGAAGCACAGAGAAGGTTTTTTAATTATGTAGTTGAAGCCCAAAGTATATTTCTCCCTGACCGTCATGTGTTTGGGTGCGCTCAATCATGGCTGACAGGGAGTAAAAGGACTTTCTGTTGATCCTAATGTGAGAAATCCCTGCTAATAATGAAACCAATCTTTCATAATTAAGCCACAGTTTCTGTATCTTCTCCATTTGTCTCATGCTCTGCTCTTTTGCAGCTTACTCGCATACAAACTAATATTCATCTGTAGCCAGCTACAGAAAAACTTGTCCAAATGTATCACCCCATCTGTCATTTTCTCTAATACCATAAGTCGTAGGCTTGATCTTGAGATATGTTACTGATGCCTACCTTTGATTTATTTGCTGATATTCTGTTGGGAGTTGAGAATAAAGTGCATGATCCACCATAGTTTTTGTTATGTAAATTGAACTCCCACACGTGGCCAGCTTGTAAAAGGATTTGTTTGTTTCCCGGCACCGACAGTGGGCCCAGTTGAAAACCCAATTTTCAGTGTTTGTATACCAAAAAAGGGGGCTGTGACAATTCTGTTTGAGTGACAGAATGACTGCTAGCAAATAGTGATAAATTAGCAAACATAATCGTCAGGCTATTCAGGTGTGGAAACCTGCCACAGGTGAATTAATGAAGCAGAAACACTGAAATGTCTTTCAAGCCATTGGGTGACACTCTGATAAGACTCTTAGCAGTGGTTCTCAACCCGGGTCACTGGGCACCACAGCCCTGCAGCTATTCTTTCTCACAATCTAATCAGGGATTACTTGATTAACTCCCATGATTCCAGGCTGAAGCCATTTCCTATCCTGGAGTAACTCCAGGACTGATAACTGCTGTCCTGCGCACAATTCAAGTACAGTCAACCATCAATCCTGCTTCAAAATGCATTGGGTTTTTTTTCTGATTAGCCAAAGTTTGTGAGCAAAAAGGTGGAATGTGTTCAACTGAAGTGAATTAATACAAATAATCACTGCTGCTCACGAAATAATGGAATAAAAGACATTGCACATTACCTGTCATGTAGTCCGATGGGCATCGTTTCCCCTCTGTGTACAGGGTGCTCCATACCCTCGCCAAACCACACCTTGAAAAACAAAAACATGGCACTTTAAGCATCTGAATTAAACAAAGTCTTTCCACCAAAAAAAACCAAACATTCAATTCACCAAAGAAAAATAAGATATAGCTGTTACATACAGACAGGTTTTAATTCAGCACTTGCAAGTCAGTTTCACATGTGCACTTTTAATAGAACTTCCTGTTTTGTGTTTTACAGTCTGCACACTATTTTTGACAAGTTATTGCCTAATGAGGGCAATATGTCAGTGTCGTAACCGAGAAACCTCTCCCATATAATTACTCATGAATGCAAGCTTTCTGAATTTGATACCCTATCTCTAAAATATACATGGAAAACAAAATCATTATTGCACCACAGATCACAATTAACACTGTTTTACAGTTGCACACAGTTTTAAAAATGTGAATACACATCTTAAATGTGGATTTTCTGCAACTGAGATGAATAATTACACGATGCGTTACATAATTTAAACTTAAAAAGTTTCAAAGTTGTCTAACAAGATCTCATAATGGCACCTATTTTATGTTTTACAGTCTGCACACTATGTTAGACACAATTTATTGCCTACTGGGGGCAATATCTCAGTGTTGTAACTGAGAAACCTCTTCCATATAATTACTCATGCTTGCAGGTTTTCTGAATTTGGTATCCTATCTCTAAAATTTACATGGACACAAAATCATTATTGCCCCACAGATCACAAGTAACACGGTCTTACAGTTGCAAAAATGTGAGTACATATCTAAATGCATATTTTCTGAAACTAAGATGGACAATTAGAGTGGAATACAATCAAATAGAAAGAACTTTATTCATCCCTGCAGGGAAATTCAACAATAACATAATGCCTAACATAATTTAAACTGTAAGCTTCAAAATTATCTTCAAAGATCTCATCATAGCAGACTCCAGTAATGATCAAAACTTATTTAATCTAAAAGCAAACATTTCTGTGTTTGGCAGACTTTAAATGCACACAGCCTCTGGCCTTATTACTTATGAGTCATACTGTAAATTCATATTCACTTTGGATGTAAAATGTCCTTCAGGAGTTAATAACACGGTGTATGGGCGTTTCTTGACCCCATCCCCTGCTGAAATGTGACAGTTGCATCATATTTCTAACTTGTTGCTTTACCCAGATCTAGGCTAATTGAAGCTAAAAATACCAGCCGTGTGTGTTACTTGACAGAACAATCTCCATGGTGTTTTAAAACTCATCTAACATGATGTACAAAATAAAGTACGCAGGACGATGTCCCGATGTTTTGAAACAATTGCAACTGGTACACACGTGAATTTGGATGCAATAAAGTTTCTCTGCTGCTGAGTGCCTGTTGTTGTAAACACGCTTAAGTGACGTGATTTTAATGACATAAAACTGATGGGGTTTACAGTTTTCCTTTACTAAGAGCTGGACGCTAATCTCTTAGACAAGACACAAAGCCGGTGAGGTTAGTCTTTTAAAGCTAAGTGTGAGACATGTAGGGAGAAACTAAGTGAACGGCGAGGTAACGTTAGCTAACTCGCTTGCTAGCAAAGGCTTTCGGCTATCGTGATTTAAAATAATAATGTTTATACAGCCGGACTAAACAATTACATTGTCACAAGAGGCAACGCTGTCAGATCGGAGCTTTGCTAATTTTCTGGCCATGTTGCCTCAACACAGTCCTTACATCTCCAGTGGGAACAGGCTAATGCTAACTAGCCAGGCTAGCCCTTTAACGTTAACACTGGCTAGCTTGACATAACGTTAACGTTAGATGCGGACAGTCGACTGTATGACCGTTAAGTTGGTTAATGTTGAATATCGTTTGCTAGCGACGTTAGCTTAACTAAAGACAGCGTAAAAGACCGGGGTCTTAACATGAGTTAGTTGGGTTAGTTATTAGTTAGTCTGGTTGGTTGGTTTGCCACCACCAACATATGACTGTGACTACCTGTCAAACTGGTATTTGTTGAGCTTAATACGCTACCTATGATATTTCTGTCGCCGTATGTAGCATAAATACACTCTATAAACTTTTAAAAAACAGATTTCATACCTTCAAAAACGAGATATCGTTAACTAGCGTCCTTGTTTTCCTTCCAAGCCCTCAAATCCACTTATACCACTGGAGCCTCCTTCTTTGTTTTAGCCAATAGGATCGCGTCTTACTCGGAGAGCTGGAACATCCAAACTTTCCATTGGTTGGAGAGTATGGCAATCTTTTCTCATTGGCTCAAAACTTCCGTTACTAAATAAAGTGTTTCTAAAGAGGAGTCGTCTTTCTGTGAAGCGTTTGTACCCTCAAACAAATGCCTGGATTGCTTTGCTCCAAAACGATTAATAATGGTCTTTAAGAGTCCTCAGTTATAGTTACAAGAAAAAGTGTAAACTTACAGAAAAGCCTTCCACTAATTTCAGAAATACTGCAAGAAAGACACTCACAGTGTATATGATGCAAAGCAGGACTCTTACAAAGATCCCCAGTGGCATGCATGTAAAGTTCACAAAAGCAGAAGTTGGATTTTTTGGGGTGGTTTAATATTGGTGTGATGAAGCTGAACATTTCCAGATGAGATAATGACAAAGGGGCTGTCTGTTTTAACAGCAGAGATGCAGTGGATGTGGATGCTGGCAGTCACTAATAATGTACATTAAAAAATTAAATAAAGTTAATTTGCATAAAAACCCTACTGTTGCTATTTTCAAAACAAGTGCTGCCTCTTCAAGTCTTTATCTCTATCAAGGGAAGACACTTCAGGTGAAACTTTATCATATCATATATAAGATATATGATACGTCACCATGAACCTTTCCCAGTTGATAACTTACATAAAGTTGTTTTTGTTTTTTTTCTTTTTATGTATGATTGCTGTAAGTTAATAGTAAAGGTATCTTCATAAGCCATTTTTGGCTTCTAACCTCTCCTGCACAATTATTAAACTTTTTTTTCTGTCTTTTTTATACATATATGTGCAAATGAATAAACTAACTAAACTAAATTAATTATTTTATGTATTACAAGTGTATTAAAAATGTATAATTAATTACATATTCAAATGGGACATAATCTAATTAATATGCACTAATTTGCACACATTTCCAAAACAGAAATCTAAACATTGGATGAAGTCAGGTTCAGAACTCATGTTTCTTTTTAAGAGTCAAAGGTTTTGTAGAGGAAATTTTTGTTATCTTTTTTTATTGCTCCACAAATCAAAAATTATCAACCGTCAAGAGCCATAAAATAATAAATTTTGTCATGATTTCAAGAACAGAACGTTTTATAAATCAAGCTTTGAATGATGAATGAACAAACTCCCCTGTGAAGACCTTTAGAATAGAGATAGGAATAAAACTGGAGAGCTTGTTATATGTAAGTGCCACTGATGTGGAGATTTCTGGCTCAGAGAATGAGGACAAATATATGGGGAGAAAATGGTGTTTAAAGATATGTATTGTAAAATTCCATACTTTAAAAAAAGTACACAGGGGAACAAGGCAGACATTTAAACCAATAAATATAACCACGAATCTTTCCCCAGTTAATACTTACATTAGGACAATTATTTTCTGTATTGTATGTTCTCTAAAATTTCATGTTAAAATATGCTAATGATGCATTATCTAATTAAATGTAATTTTTTTGCACACTTTTCCAGAAAGGAAACCTGAACTTTAATAAACACCTAAATGTGGAATTTGGACAACTTCTTTTCACTAGTCTGAAATAAGACATTATAGAAGCTAAATGGCCCAAAGTCCCAAATTCATGAAGAAAATAACAAAAGAAAAAAACTATGTCTTGCCTGGTGTCTCCCCTCAAATTCAGGTTCAAATTTTCATTATTGACATAACCATAATGAAGTACATTATTGCCAAAGCGTACATACACAGTATATTAAAGTATGTCTCTGTCTCTTACTCTACACACACACACACACACACACACACACACACACACACACACACACACACACTCTATATCTTCACATTCAGAAGCTTCCCTAACAAGGGAAAA
>JAPZEB010000006.1:13371549-13386285 GCA_029783705.1 Chaetodon striatus
ACAACTAAACCCATCTCATATATTTTGTTGAGTTGTATACGTACATTAACCCAAATGCTTCCAATAATGTTCAAACCCAGAGAAATTTGTAATCTTATTCAAGATGACAGTGTATTTTATTTGTTCGCTTGTCAATAACAAAATATCCCCTTTACCCTTACAGTGAGAGGGAAGTTGGCAAACATTCAGTACATATGCTAATGTTACTTGTGCCTATTTCATTAGAATGAGATGACATAACGTGACTAAATGTAACGTGAATAAAACGTAAATAAATGAACTCATCTGTGACCACGATTGCGACACAGCTGATTTCTGCCTGTCACGCCAGATAGATTTTCTTCAGCCATGGCTGTAGTTTAACAATGAAGACAACTATCCTTGTCATTTCACAAAGTCATCACAGTCCATCTTTTGTTATTGTCTTGCCTGAGAGACCCCTTGTAGTAGAACCTACTGTGCATTTAAATGAAGGCATACAAATGCCACAAACGTGAGACAGTAAGAGATGTGTGTTTGTTTTCTGATCTGGTGGCCCTTTTGGTAGATTTTTGGTTCTTTTTGGCAGTGCTTTCCAAAATAATTATGATTATAACAACAGTGATTTATATCTTTTTCCATTTGCTATTCTTATGGTCAAGGCTTTATTTGGTTTGACTATATCGTTATGGTGAAGATAATTATTAGGTACGGTTAAAGAATCTTTGTGGTGTGGTTACAACAAAAAACAACACTGACTGTTGATACAAAACAGGAATCAATCTGTGGTCTTGCTTGTCCAAGTCATGTGTTCTTACAGACCCATTTGTCGACCCCGATCTTCTCTCTATGTGGGCTTCAAGTCTCTTAAACAATGTCATGCTTTTTCCACCTTTGCCCCAGAAACACAAGAGTCATAATTCACATGACCTTTAAGACACTCCTTGTCAGGTATACGTAAACATGTGGCGGTCAAAGAATAGTCTCATCCTGGTACAGTAGCACCATACTTACAAGCAGGTTTTCTTGCATTTCTAAGTGTATTTCCTTTTGCATTTGGGCCACAGTTAAAAGATCCCTGAGAGGGAGAGATGTATTTGACCTACTGTAATCCTGAAATATTACATATGACCCTTTTCTTTCCCCCCAGTGAATGTCTACACACTATACAGCTTTTTGCTTCATGAAGCATTCATACATTGTGGTAACAGTGTGTTGCAGTGTGTTTGGCCCATCTGTTATTTCTGCTCGGTATAAAAGGCAGGTGGTCAGCTGCTAATTTGCCCCAGCTTTGGACCACCATTCATCTCAGCCCACTCATTCTCCACACGGTGATCAAAAGCAACTTGGCTGCTAAATATACAAGCTCATACATATGCATGACATGGCAAAACAGTCTCCGCTGACACCCATTAGTCGTACAGTCAACACCGAGGAGGCCTATTTGGAGAATTTGCATGCGGACATTAGCAGATTAATCATGAGTGACAGTGGAGGAAAAGCTGCGGTCAGAAACCACACGGGAGCAGAGATGGACTCTGACCTACATGTACCTGGTAGATTGCTGGCCTGGTTACTTTATGAGATTCAAATGATTAAAATGACCCAGTTTCCTCACGGCTGTGTGACGTGAACAAAAAAAAAAAAAGTCTATTCTCAAAAAAAGCAAATTACATTTTTAGATGGTGAAGTGTGAAAAAGGAAGCAGGAAGGTACCACTGTGTGTCCCTGTGATTTTGAGGTCGTCTCTCTCTGCAGGCAATGTTTTACAGAAATGAATATTTTACGAGAAAGGAATGCTTTATTCATACTGGAAACCTCACTGCAGTCAATATGGAATGTAAAAAAAAAATAAATCCTTGTAATTGATTGTGTACTTTAGTGCAGGAACTAACATCTCAAAGGCTGCATTGACCATGCTGCAGGTGTTATTTGGAGTGCAATTCACTACTGAGCCAATATCATCGAGTGATGCTGTGACCTGATTTTTCATTCAGTAAAGCCTCTGTTGCTTTGTACCAACATTTGAGCATTTCTGGAGGTAATAATAATCTCACTAATTGGGTTAAACATAGTAGGTTGGAACCAGTTAACCAGTTTTTGGAGTTAAATTTTAGTGATCTGGTAGAGATGGATCTATTTTCACTAATAATATTCATCCAAGGCTATAGCCATGTAGTCAGTATTGGGGGGGGCCAAATCTCCCAGAGTTTAGGGTCTCCCCACCTCAGAAAAAACTGTGAAAATTAATTTCCTACTATATGGTATTATTTATTTTTAGCAAGTTAAGCTGAATATGCGATAAATAAAAGAAATGCAGCGCAGCACGGTGATGCAGTGGTTAGCATTGTCGCCTCACAGCAAGAGAGTTCCCAGTTCGTATCCAGGGTGGGGGGTTCGAACCTTCCGTGTGGAAGTTGCGTGTTCTCCATGTGTCTCTGGCTTCTCCAGTGTCCTCCCACATGCCAAAAACATGCAGGTTAGGTTAATGGATGACTCTCAATTGCCTATAGGTGTGAGTGGGAGCCAGCCCTGCGATAGTCTGGGGACCTGTCCAGGGTGTACCAAGCCTCTCGCCCAATGTCTGCTGGGATAGGCCCCAGCCCCCCTGCGACCCTCCAAAGGATAAGCGGTTATGGAAAATGTTTGAATGGATACACATCCAACATGACACAAATGATTGACACTTAAAAAAGATTTCACGTGGCGTATTTGACAAATTTAAAATTATGAAAAAATTAACATTAATTGAATACCATGAGCACCATAGTTGGTCACTAGATGAATGTTTAGCTCACTACATGCAGGAACCTTAAGCTATGATAGCCAACATTAGTGAGTGTTGATTGATTAGTACTTGCAAATTGGCCCATTTTCACCCCAAACTTTTGTTTCCACTCATTTTAATTACTGATACTTTTTAGCAAAATATTAGGCTATTCATTTAAATTATCGTTCCAACACAAAATGATGTTCTAACATTAAGGTTACCTTTTCATGCACGTCCTGGCATGAAGTGTTCTTATTGGTGTGGTGTTACAATAAGTTTTCTATCAACAGCTGATGGGAACATGAATGGACAGAGTGGAATATGTTCACAATGTGTCCTATTGGCCATTCACTCGCTAATGCACAGAACTTATACTAGCTAGCCATACAAATAACGTTTTCATAACACTTTACAAAATCTATCACAATCGACAAAGATACAGCCTCATATTTCAATAGTTTTCCACTTTATAATACGTTTGACAAATTTCCACCCCTGGTGGGCAATAAAGGTATATTCTATTTTATTCAATTTGAAGTAATAATTAAGAGAGACAGTTCAGTGACTGGTCATCTGTATTTTTTATATTTCTTGTTTTTTGTAGTACTTGCTTGCTTTTACTTTTATTTCATTTTATGTTATATAGCACCGATCAGCCATCTTGTATCTGCCCACAGCAGTCAAGCCAAGGCTTCTTTTGGGGTATGAGCTAATACTAAAACCGAGAAGAATAGCATTTTGGATTATGATTCTATTTTCTAGTGATTATTTTGGATGGCGGTTTGTGGTTGCCTGGCACAGTATAGCAATTTCTTTTATTTGTATATAATAATAATATAATGATATGTAATATATTATGGGGAATTTTGAGCATATTTGAATATTATATAAAATATATCGGAAGGGATGTGCCCCCACCCTTCCCTGTACATATTGTAATTACTGCCTTGCAATTGTCTATACTGAGTACTTAAGATGTTTCAGTGTACCATGGCTGTATTGTTATTGTGAACAACAAGAACTATGGGCTTCATGACATTTCTTTTCTTTTATTTCTCCCTGCTGCACTGAGCATCAGGCTAATGTTATTTGGTCATGAGGAAAATGTTACGTGCCCCATTTAGGATAATTTCTGCTTCCCAGAAATGTTTTTATGACTGATGTTTCAATCTTTGCAAGAAATACTACATCCACCTGGTCCCCCGTTAAATACACAAAAACATCTCTATGCTGAAAAAACCCTCAAATATTGTTGAGCATGTGCACAAGTACGAGCACTCAGTGCGGCTCTACATATATACAGTGCTCTTATAGATTGTATGTGCCACTCTGAGAGCAGCACATGCTACATCATTCATATCTATGGCTGTCATGGAAAATAATTTATCTTTGCCTATTTACAGTACAGATGGACTCTGGCTTCGGCGTCCAATTTACCTGTTGCTGTGAGAGTCCCCAAGTGAGCGAGGCTAAAATTAGAAACAGCATATCACCCTGCACCACGGGTATCAATCACACATCTGTCTGAGACAGAGAGAGAGAAGGAGAGGGGGAAAACAGGGGGAGATAGAGGGAGAGAGTGAGGCTGACTGAGCGATGAGGGCTGTGCAGCACCTTTTAATGTCGAGCCCTGAGGCCAGATACTGGATACTGATACTGCTCTGTGTAAGGCTCTACCTGCAGAACTGCTGGAGCATAAGGCAGATTTGTGGCATCATTTTAATTTTATGATGAGGCCAATCACACCCTTTTATTAGAAAAATTCATACCGGCCTGTCATTGTGTACTGATAAGTGTAGATTGGATCACAGATTGACCTTTACCAGAATTAATTTTGCTTCAATATTCTGTATATTTCCACTCTGGCATGTAAGAATATATCTCACTGTCGTCATCATCCTCCATTATAGTGGATTGTTTGAAACCCCTCTCATACAGTTTTCTGTTCAGAGCGTCTTCATACACACTGTCTTACAGTATCACTGTATGTACTGTACATGTCCAATCGGGTTCATCTTGTTTCATCTCCTCATTTAATTCAATCTATATGAAGTTTAGACTAAGTGAAAAAATCAAACCAAATCAAATCAAAGACTTTCTGTTTTGTATCGCTGTACAACTCTATCACATAGAAATATAACAGATATTATAAGGGCTGAACCAAATGTCATGTTTTTATAGATTCAAATGAATATTTGAAAGTCTGTTGTCATATTATGACATCATTGCTCCAAAATACAATCCTTAATTTGAATAAATGGATTCATCAGATTAAACAAGTCATTAAATGAACTTTCATTAATGAATAAATGTAATATTTTGATGATGTTAGATTGCTGCCGCAAGTGATCTGCTGCTAGTTGAAACTGGCTTGTTTTTAGCATGGGCGCTAACTAGCCAATGGGTACAGCAGATAATATCGCTGCTGTTTTGTGTCATAGTCACAGGAAACCACAGGTACTTTACCTGCTTACTGGAGGTTGTTCTGTCATAGCAGGCCCAGTAAGATTGAGTCTCATTCCCATTCCTGTATGTTATGTTGCAAGTTTACTTTTTACTGTGGGCTCCTGTTGTGGAGCCCTTGCGAGTAAATCTCGCCCTCTCTGCAACTGGGCAGAAATATATGAATGAAGCTCCAAAGCCTCTAACTAATGGTTCTAGATATTATAGATTTATTTTGCTCTGTGTTGTATATGTTAACCTAAAGCTCAGCGTGACACATTTGGAAACTTTGGGATCTCCACTAAAAAGGTCTAACATGCTCTGTGATGGTCCAGCTGTTATTTCAGAGCCCAAATTATAGGAACAGCACTGATTTTCTGTGAAGGAGCAATTATATTAAGTGTGAAGTCAATTTCCGTTTTACTTTGTGGATGCAAATTTGATTGCAGGAGTGTTGTTGCCTTCAGTCTTTCGCAGTGTTTGTGTATCTGAAATAGCCAATATACAGTTCTGATTGTGCAAAAGACAAACATACCAGGAACTCAAAATATTTCTGTAACTCATATTTCTTTGTGCTTTGCTTTTAGTTTATACAATGTTTGACTCTGCATGCCGTCCGAACACACCTACAGGGACAGTTCACCCCAAAATTTAAAGTACATAATTCTCCTCTTATTGGTCGTGCTGCCTGTCAGTCTAGAGTGTTTTGGTGTGAGCTGCAGAGTGTTGGAGATATATGTCATAGACATGTCTGCCTTCTCACAAATACAATGGAGCTAGATGACATTTGGTTTGTGGTGCTCAAAGCACCAAAAAGATACATTTGAAAAACTCCCACAATCAACAGACCTTGTTGTGAGCAGGAGCTCACAAACAATTTTGTTTTAGAATATTTTTTCACATTAACATTAGCTTGCTAAGTGGTGCTAGGTGAGCTAGCAGAAGATGCACACTTCCTCGTGCACGGTGATGCCATTGGTGGGTGTAGTTCAGTAGAAAGAAAATAGTTTCTACATGAAACTGCTCACAACAAGATCTGTGGATTATCTTGAGTAACCGGGTCATGATTTCTGTTAAGAGACATTGCTGTTAAGATTTTCAGATGTATTTTTTTGGCGCTGTGAGCACCACAAGCCGAGTGCCATCTAGTTCCATTACATTCAAGAGAAGGCAGACATCTGTGTGGCTTATATCTCCGTCACTGGGCAACTGAACTGTCCCCTTTATGTGACTACCTGTCTGACTAATAGAGTGCCCCTGAAACCTGGAAATGAGGAATTTAGCATCTCCCACTTCCCTAGTCTGGATATCAAGGGGGTTTTGGTTAGATGCTTACATGTTTGTGACATAACCCAGTTGTGAATTTTGTAGCTTGCCAACAAGTGGCTACATGAGACTACAGAAAGTCATTATGCGAACCACAGCTTTGCAGCCATGTTGTGGTAGGAATGTTAAATCACGTGACCCTGGTGTAGTTTGTTAGCTGGGGTTAATTTAAGAAGATTATCCTGCTGAACAAAATGTAAATATTCTAAACATTTGTTTACCACAGAGTGTATTGTCTGCAGTAATCCAAACTCCAATGGGAAAACCCCATAGGCTTTTTGTCAAGGGAACCAGAGCTAACCCATCATCCTGGAGCACTCTGATTGAACTGGTACTGAAGCTTTACTTATCTTTCAGCACACAACGCAGTGGTCACCTCAGCGATTTTTGCACCGCACCCGGGCCTTATTGTTCCACAGGAAGCTGGAGCAGACAAACCAGAGGCGGAGTGTAAGAGTCTGGACTCCACAGACTCTGAGACGATACCCTCAGGTATGTTTGCTTGAATTAATTCACGGACAGATTTCACGACATCCAGGCTGTCACTTCAGAGCTATAACACCGTGTTGTCCTTGGCAGGAGCCCTGAAGACAGATCACACGGAGGTTCTACTCTCTGCTGACTTCACTGGAGCCATCAAGGTTTTCATCAATGTAAAAAAGTACTGAGCACTTCAGAGGTTTGTCGGCTCCCCGCACTCAGGCCCGCCTGTCGGAGATCAGTCCTAAAGATGAAGGACAGCCCGTCAGGGGCCATCTAACATCACCCAACTACCTAACGGTTATTCCTCTGAGACACGGAGCCTTCTGTAGCTTTTTCAGGAGAACAGGGACCCTAAAATGGAAGATGAGGGAACGGGTGGAAGAAAACTGACTGTACAGAACAGACAATGTGTGATCCCCTGTCACATTTCTATTTTTTATCTTTAATACCAAGGAACTGTGAACGGTGTGGCATCAAGAAACAAAAAGAGCCGGATATGCCAGGTGTGTGTGGTCTGTTCAGATATGTATGTGCTAAATTACAGCTGTAAGACTTGAGTATAGCTAGAAGGCTATTTGTAACAGTATGGGCACCTTACTAATTTCTTTTGCTCCCACATTTCAGAAGAGTTGAGTGCAAGACACTGTCCTAATGTCCGTCACAAATTTCAATGTGTCTTATGTAAAGAGATGTTAACCCTTTGTCTTCAAAGCAAGGTGGTTTGGAATTATTTGTGCCTCTGAAATCTAGATCGCTTTTCTAAATTTAACTTCAAGCTTTCCTCTAAGGTTTATCAGACATTTCAGCGGATGACAGCAAATCTGCGGTACAGGAAATCTGTATACGGCTACTTGTGATTGGGGCTGGGTATCTTAAATTTTTTTCAGAAACAATACTGGCTCTTAAGTACTTTTGATAAATTGTTTTGTTCAATGAAAGCACATTTCATTATAAAATAGTACTGTAAATTCAGTGTTTAACATTGCATACTTGCTGCTTTTGTAAACAGAACCAAATGCTCTATTAATTTCCTCAATAAAAAATAAACACAAACTAGAAGAATGCTTGTTGATAACCTTTTTTTTTTAACCTTGAAAAACTGAATCAATGCCAACAACTTCTGTGAGTAGCTAATATTTTGATACCTGGCCCTGAAACACGTCCTCCACCCACATTCATCACCAGCAGTGATTTATTTAGTGTCAGAACTTTGCAGCAACATTTCTGGTTATCATTTTAAAAACAAACATTAAAACAAAAATATATATAATTAGTTACAGTGTTCAAACTTCATCATACAAAAGAGTGCTGAATCTTGCATGGATAGTGTGAGCGGGGACCAAGACAACAGACGTACCAAGTCTGTTTGGAGAGCGCTGCGTTGTGTAACCCAGCAGGCTAATGGATGACAGGGTCCAGAGTTGAGAGTCAGTGTTTGCTCTTCTTTGCCTTTTTGTGGGAGCGATGTGGCGACCGTGACCTCGACTTCCCTGCCTTCCGGTCTGGAGATGGTGATCGGGAACGCTTGGACCATTTGGGAGACCTTGTCCTGTTTAAAAGGGTTGAACATATAAATAGATTCAAGAACAATCAGCACGAATACACTGGCAGCGTGAACAAAAACATCTCGCAGCACTTACTTTGAGGGAGAGATGCTCCTCGACTTTTGGCTCTGGTCGTCTCCTTGTCTTCTGTCCCTCCTGTCGTCCTTTGACTTGTCTTTAGACCTCGACGTCGACCTCTCGTTCTTGTCTTCATCTTTTTCAAACTCCTGTAGCAGACAGGGTGAAACATCCCAATGAAGTCAGACATATTTCTTTATCTTTGCCTGTCAAGAAAACGCAGAGCTGGCTTGTAACTCACACACCCACTCATTCACACTTAATAGCCTGCAGCTCCTCCACAAGGGGGAGTTGTCTGGTCAATGTCAGATTAGTTCAACACATGCTAAACTGTTCCACCTACAGTGATGGAAAAATAATTAATTCAGATGCAGAGACATACATATTAACATTGACACCTACAGGCAGAGAAACCAATCTTTTTTTTAGATGCCTTTTTCTCTGTGTGGCCAAAAATATTAGTGTCAAAAATATGCACATAATTGGAGCAATGTGAACTATTCTTACTTTAGTATTCAATGGAGGTCGTGCTCGAGTAAACAAAACACCAATATTGTATGTTTTACTTGTTAAATACAAACAGCAGCTGTAGCTAGACTTTCCTTTCCTGTAGATGGCCACACTGGACTACATCTGCAGATCTGAAACTGCTACTGTGGCTCTCTCTTGGCTGTGTCTGGTTTTTAGTGCTTTGCATTAATAACACCGTTTTTTGTTTTTTTTTACTGTGCTAATGATTTAACAGTCCAATTTTAATGTACTTATAACAAGGACGTTTGTATATTTTGCCCCATACTGTTCTTGATTAAAGAACTATTTCTATGACACATCAGTGATGGCTGCATTTTTGCTTTAAAGGAATAGTTCACCCACAAAATCATCATTTGTGTATAACCTGCCCATCTGGTGTTAAGCTGAATTGGTGAACGAAGAATCCAGAAAATGAAAAAAAATCTTGATGAATGGAAGTCAAAGGGGGCTGCGTTTAATGACAGCAAAACTATATCAAAACATCTGTTTACAACAAGTCTCATTTATCAAGTTGTATGCTCAGTACTTCCCAAACACATGCAATTTTGCAAAAACATTACTATTTAAAACCCTTCCACATAAATGCACAAGGCCAGTATCATGCACAAGTGTTTAAAATCGTAATGTTTTAGTAAAAATCTGTGTTTACTGAGTCCTGAACATACGACTGGATAAATGAGACTTGGATTATACTGCTCGAGTTGTGTGAGAGTTTGTAAATGGATGTTTTGTTATAGTTTTGCTGTTGTTTAAGGCGGCCACCTTCTACTCAAATTCATCAAGAATTTTTTGGATTTTTCATTCATAGTGGAGGCATGTGAGAAAAACAAAATTTTCTTCACAAATTCATCTTAACACTGGATAAAAAACTGAAATGCAAATGTTAATTTTCTGGCTGATGTGTTCCTTTGAAGACCCGCCCCTGCAGAACAAACACTGGGTGTAAATAATACTGCGTAATTAACTGCCTTAATGATTCAGCACACCTCCTATTTATCTAAGGGTGATCTCAAACATGCAATATGAAATTAAAAGAAGCATCCAGTAGCCCACCTTCTGTAGCAGCTTGTTCCTGTAGTGCTCCACTTGTTGTTGTATGCTCATTCCAGACTTCCTCGGCCTCTTGCCAGATTCCAGCTCATCTTGGATCTTCATAACCTTTACCTGTGTCAGGTCACATCTCATCAGCTCTGCTATTTATTAACTATAATTTGACATTTATATACGGCTAAAGATGCGGGGAGGCAGCTAACTGTGGAGTCAGATGTAAAGACTGGAAGGGAACTGGGATATGCCAATACAGTTATGGCTCCAACTGTTATCCAACAACTGGTGTCAAATAACAATAAAAAGAAAACTGCATTTCGATTGCGTCTTCCTTCTTAAATTAAATACTGTATATTTCTGATCTAAAGGGTAGCTGTGGTGTTTTTCAGCGTGGACCCTGTGTTCCCATGAGAGAGAACAACTTTTGAAACTGGTCCAGTGTTGTATGAGACCGCGTCTTGTCATCTTGGTTAGTCGTTGTATTGTTCCAGCAATCACCAGCTCTGCTCTTGTTGAAATAAACCCTTAATTCACCCCGTTAGATGTAAAAATATTCTGTCTTTTTAAATGCTTAAATTACTGTATATTTATTTTTAGGTGTCTGGTGGCTTTGGCGATGGCGATTACGGGGGTGTTTCTGGTTAAACAAAAAGGTTGACCTCTGTAAGATCCTTGCCGTAACGTTGACGGACACTTAGAATAGAAATCTGATCCTGTCAGTGGCAAAAACAAACATTTTTAGTGGACCTAAACTCACAGAGCTCAATGCTCTGAGTGGTTAAATTACAGACTGTGTCGCCGCTGTCGGCTGCAGCAGTCTCACTCAATACTTTCCCAGTTTATAACACTTCCCATTTGTCGTTTTAATACAAAATCATGGGCAAACATGGTCCAGGTTGAGAAATACTGAAGCTGAGGTGGACATGGCCTGAAGGGTGACTTTTGAAAGTGGATGGTTTGAACCACAGCAGATAATACAGGACGACAACCACATTGTTTATTTAAAAGCAAACACAGTTCTTAGCTGTTTTGTTTTTAAATTCGTACTTGCCTCCAGCTCTCTCAGCCTTTTCCTTTTGCTCTCAGACATTTGAAAACTTCTGAGGGAGCTCTGAAAGTCTGCACTGTCATATTTGGACGAACCGCCGGAGTCATCACTACTGTCACTCTCCGAGTCTTCCTCTCTGTCCTGTGAGTTGACGCTGTCACCGGGAGGGAGGGGAGAACAAACACATTTACATACCATTTGACAGTTTATGTACACTGTGTATGCTTCTCTTTAAAATGCAGGCAGATGATGTGTTCACACCAAACACAGAGGCCTTACCTTGCATTGACCTCATCTTCACTGTTATTCTCCACCACCGTGTCCCACTTTGACTCAGGGTTGGCTTGGAGAGAAAGCAGAAAGATGAGCATGATCATGAGGGGGAGACTAATATGATACTCGAGTGCATCTTGACCTGTGTTACCTTGAGAAAATGTCCCAGTGTCACTCTCCCACTTGGACAAAGGCACTCCGGAGAGAGGAGCATTGCTCTCATCCACTGAGGACACGGAGAGACAGCAGGGTCAGGGACAGTGACGTGTGTTTAATGGTGTTCATGAGTTTATTAATCCCTGTCGGAAAATTCTGTATTGTCATGCTCTAATAGAGTTTAAAGTGCACGCTCAGCTAAAGACAACAACCCTGAAGACAGTGGATTGATTGTGTATTGATCAAAGACACTTGAGTCGGTCAGATAATTGACAACAGGAACAGGAAACAGCGGACCTCTGCTTGAAAGATGTGCTTTTGATATGTGGCGGACTCACAGGGCATTCCATCAATGTCGTCAATGCCTGCCCCCAAGGGAACGCCGTCTATGTCATCAACAGGCACTCCATCCAGAGGGTCCCAGCCTAAAGGGCAGCCGTCAAGGTCGTCCACAGGAGCGCTTTGCAAAGGTAACCCGTCTATGAGTGCGCTGTCCATCGGAGCACCATCAAGATCAGAGGATACTTCCTGCGAGGAGACAGATGTCCAAATATGTTTGAGCATCGTCTTCGCCGTGTTCAAATATTTTTCAGCATGAGCAGCTGTCTAATTGGCTCAAAGGCCATCAGAAGAGGTAACACTGTCTGTAATGAGCAGATAAATATTCAGATCACCTCTGGCGTCTCTGTCGGCTCCTCCGCTGCTTTGGCGAAGCCCAGGAAGATGTTTTGGAGGTGGATTAGGTACGGCTCGGGGTATATGGCCCAGTCTTCCCATGCTCTAAAACAACTCATGACCTTTTGCTGTGGACAGAGGGAATTAATTATTTTTTTTTATTGTTGCCGTTGTTCTATTTTTAATGAATGACCTTGTGTGAGGCAAATAAAACACGTGTTTACCTTAAACTGTTCTGCCTGCAGCCTGGCTTGTATGTTTTTATGCGCTTCGTTAAGGTCACCAAATATCTGTGTTAGCTTTGTTTCAAAACTGAAAAAAAAACAACAGAGAGGGGAGATTTAATAACATTTTAAGACTTTAAGATTATCAGATGGAGAGGAAATAAAGGAGGATAGAAGTGTTAAAGCCGAATAAAGGGAAAGTATCTTACTATTTACGATAATATGAAGCACCGGCTACTTTGGCACATGAGTTGTGCAAGACGTCTGACACGAGATACAATCTGGCAATCTGTAGGGATGAGGACAAAAACACATGATAGGAATGAAATCACCTACACTTTGTTTATCAAAGAACTTTTAGAGTAAGAAAACTAGCCTTCTTTTGAAGGGGCGTCTGAAGCAAGGAAAAAGATTCGGTGATGTGTCCCACTACTTCCTCTGCTGCGTCTGCTCGCTCGAGACAGAACAGCATGGCATTGGCGATATCCTCCCTGCTTGGAGTGAGCTCCTTCAGCAACGTCTCTAGCCTCTGTCTGTGCCTGAATGGTACATACAGAAGAATAATTTGATTTAACTAAAGTTATATCCATACATAAATGTCATTCTGTCTGTTAGATATACTTACTCAGCTCTGAGCTGCCCTTTCTTCACCTCTTCCTCAGGGGTAGTATCCTCCTCCACCTCTGCTTTCTCTTCAACTCTCTGAGAGTAATTGTTTAGGACAGGGGGTCTCCACATGGATCCTCCGCGGAACATGCGAAAATCTGTGGTCCTCCACTCTGTCGGTGACTGTCCCTGTGGTAACGAAGGCCAGGTACATATAACATATAACATACAGATACACCACAGCAGGGGTGCAGACTCATCAGGGTGAAAAAGGTGACTAAGATGCAAAGCCTCTCGGGGATTCAGGGGCATGCTTCTCTGGGAAGACACCTATTAAATATCAGCTTTAAAATGTGGATTTTCAGCTGATTTCAGCATGATGATATTGTGACAAACCTCCTAGAATAAATGTAATCTTAATGTGAAACTAATGTCAGGGGGAACATCAGTTCAGGACACAGTAGTTAAGAAAGTGCAGAGCCAGGTCCACAACTGTATTAAAGGGCATTTTACTACATTGTTGTAGCTATTAAAAATTAGGTAGGGGCTGCTCTTTGCAGTTATTGCGACTGTTGTTTGGTCAATTAAAAGACAGGGTTTAAATATGATGTTTATAAATTGATTTCACAGCCATTACAACTAATACAAAATCTTACACAAGGTAAATTCTGCCTCTGTCGTTGACAATGAGCTTGGCATCTGCCCTTTTCTCAGGCTGCTTATTAGGCTACTGTTACGAGCCTTTCATTTAACTACATGACTACATTTTTCATGTATTTTAAAAGAATTTAAACATTCAGCTGTGGCTCATTGGTCATATTCTTACTGTAAGAGTTAAAGCTCTCAAATACTGACATTTTATTAATACATAACAAAAATAATGAATACAAATGTAGCCTAATGTATTGCTTCATCCTAAGACTCCTGAAGTGCAGCTTGTAAACATTGTCAGAAAACAGTGGAGTGTATTGCAGCTTCTACAGAGGCATTCAGTGCAGTGGGTTTGTGTGTGTGTGTGTGTGGCAAGCGAGGGGAGTGACATGGTTTATCAGCTCTCAGGACAGGCAGGTGAGCTGGATGTGAGGTTAGCAGTAAACCATGAACGAAACAGTGAATGTTCAGTGTTAGCTTCAGTTTGTTAGAACTGCCAGACCAGTGAGGTTATTTTAGCGATGCAACAGAAATGATCTCTCCTGTTCTGTGTCATCTGATCGGCCTTCAAATTATGTAGAACGAATATCTGCCAATAACAATCAGTGGCTGATCAATGGGAGCTCCAATATCTGAGGGTGTTCTGTTTATAATCCTTGCTCTTCTCTGACTCTGGATGCTTAGACTAGGCTTGAAAGAGCGAGTTAATTGTGCATGTGGAGATTTTATTGCAGCGCTGCTGCTAAATGCATGAAGGGGAAACACCAGCTAGCATTCGCTTTATCAGAACAACTCAACCTTATCAGGTTTGACACATCGTCATATAAGCCAAGTAAGGTTATCATCACGCTACTGTGAGAGATTTACCTTAACTTAGTAAAAAATGACTTTGTTTAACTCCAA
>JAPZEB010000006.1:13408583-13422114 GCA_029783705.1 Chaetodon striatus
AAGACCAAAATCTTGACGATTGCTCCTTCTCTGAGAATTTGAGAGAATTTGGCTTTCCCCTGCCTGGCTTAACAATGTTGTCTATGGCCATGTGTTAATCTGTCCATTCCACCATTCTTCTGCATGGTGGGGCGCCATAGAGCAGACGCACTGGAGATTTTCAGTGGCCGAGCAGCTGACTTCTGATTTAGACCTCACTGACTTGAATGTGGTTAAAATGATTTAATCATACGGCTCTCTTAGACTTTCCAAATGTTATCTTAGACTTTCCAAATGTTATCAGACCGAATGGATCAAATCCTGATAGTGAAACGAGTCATTTCCCTCGGGTTGTGCAGCTGAAAAAATGTATCCACTGATTTACCTACCTCTCTTTTCCAATGTGAGTTTATGGGGAAAAGTCTTTTTGGCCCCATGGCACCATGTGCCAGGCTCAGAATTTGTAATTTGACGTTAGGCCACTATGTCAAATTGGCTTTGAAGCCTGGTGTTGTTCCTGGGAGCTTGGCTGAAGTTCATGACAAAGTGAATGCTGCCACTTCCTGTTTCAAATTAAAAGCCCTTAATTCAGATTAAAGCCCTGAAGCATTTTACACAGTTCAGTTATAAAATAATAATCTTTGTTTATAAATCGCTTTTCAAAACAGTTACAAAGTGCTTTACGTGTCAGTAATTAAAGAAGACAAGTCACGAAAACAACAACTTTTAAATGAGCTGATAAAAACACTTAAGTATATAAAAACTAAGAAAATAAAAGACAGTTTAAATGAACTCAAAGCTCAAGTAAAATCAGGAAAGGCTCTCCCTGAAAGTATGTTTTAAGAATGGACTTAAAAGAGATCACTTACTTAGCTGACCTGATTTCCTCGGGCAGATTGTTTCTGAGCCTCGTGGCCCTGACAGCAAACGCTCTGTCGTCTTTAGTTTTCATCCAGGTCAGAGATATTAAGCAAGGAGAGAGAGACCATGAAGAGCCTTAAAAGTAATCAGTAAAATCTTAAAATCTATTGTAAAACATACTAGGAGTGTAAAGAGGCTAAAACTAGAGTGATGTGATCACGTCTCTTGGTTCTGGTTAAAAGCCTGGCAGCTGAATTCTGTCCAGTCTGGAGTCGATAATAGATTTTTGATTCAGACAAGAAAAGAGGCTGTCGCAGCGTGAAGAGATGAAGGCGTAAAAAACTGTCTCAGTGTCTTTACAAATTAAAATGGATCGTATTTTTGCGCTGCTTTGCGCCACACCAGACTCCAACAGGTTTGATAGTATCCAAAAGGGGACCAGCCAAAGGCAGAATTTGTTGAGTAATATGCTGTTTATATTATAAATGATACTGTTTATATTGTTTTTTTTGGGTTTTTTTTTATTTATAAGTTAAAAGGTGGAAGTGTAAAGGGTTGTAATGATTAAGAGCAACTTTGGTGTGTGTAGGTCATGTGAATTCACTGAGGCTGGACTGTCATGAAGACGACATAAAGGCAGTTGCAGATACCTTCTCATTCTCTGTATGCATTTGAATTAGAGTGAATCAAATTTAAAAGATATAACACCATCACACCCTTACAGGGACGATTCACCCCCAAATCAAGAACACCTATTTTTCCTCTCACTTGTAGTGCTATATGGCTAGATGCCACTCAGCTTGTGGTGCTCAAAGCGCCAAGATAATCCACAGACCTTGTTGAGAGCAGCTTCATGTAGGAGCGATTGTTTTACTGTTCTATACCTGCCATGTATCACTGCAAATAAAGCGTGCCTTTACTGCTAGCTCACATAGCACCACTGAGCTAGCTCACATTACAGCTCAGCTGAGGAGGACGCCATTCATGTTTACAACTTGCGGTGTCACAAGCACGGGCCTCTTGTCCTTGAGTAGATGCGCACTTCCCTTTGCGCAGTGATGCTGTTGGTGGGTGGAGTTTGGTCGAAGGAAAATAGTTCCTACATGAAACTGCTGACAACCATTTCTACGGATTAGCAGGAGCGACCGCCATGACGTTGCTGTCGAGTTTGTCAAATGCATTTTTTTAGCGCTTTGAGCACCACAAGCCGCCACCAGTTTCGAAGATTAACAAGGTAAGGAGGGTGTAACGTGAAGTTGCTATAAAGTTACATTATGGGAATTTTGGGATCTAGTGATTTTTGGAGCTTGACTCAATTTTATATAACAGCAAATAGTAAATCAACAGTGTACTCCTTTATGATGTACTTTTACTGCTGTAATCAGTGGATCAGCTCAGATAAGACCATTGTGGTTTAAGGGTGTTGCTGTACTCTGATTACGTCTAGCTGGCTAGCATAACAAAGCATCCAATTTTTTTCCCATCACTGTTGGAAGCAGTGCATCACATTCAACAAACGCTGTTCTCTGGTCTGTACTTGCAGAGTTGGCTGACCTGCCTCTCATCCGACTTGACTTCTCCTGCAATAAGATCACAGAGATTCCTCCAGCTTACAGGAAGCTCAGGCAGCTGCAGCACATCATCCTAGATAACAATCCTATGCAGTCTCCACCAGCACAGGTGGGTGCAGTCATGTCATGATCCAGGTTGTTCATATCGTACGGGTGTTGAGTGTATACATAACATGTAGCGTGAATGTTTTTTAAAGGTTTTCTGTTTGTGGTTGAGTTGACAGGTTGATGTGTCCCTTTCATTCTAATGAACCTGGTACAGTTGCACCATCTAGTGGATAAATCAAGAACTTTCTCTCTCTTGTGGCTACAACAACTCCCACTCTAGAGCAGTGGTTCCCAACTGGCCCAGCAACAGGGTCCAGATTTCTCCTTAGTCATGAGTTCAAGGTCCACACAGTTTAAAATATTCAGCGTCATACTTGTGTCATGTCGTCCAGTTAGTTTGCTGTCTCTGTCAAGTAGCTGTCACCCAGTCTGCCACAGCAAATGGCACTTCAGAATAAAAGCTCTGTGCCAGACATTCACTGTACTTCAAAATTAAGTGTGTTTTTTACAAACTTAACACATTGACAAGTCTTTTGCGGCCCATTCAGAATGGACCCACGACCCACTTTTGGACCGCGACCCACCAGTTGGGAACCACTGCTCTAGAGACACCTTCCTCTCTTGTCATTTCTCAGTTTGTATCTCTGCGATTCCTTTCCTTGCCCTCTCTCCTCGTGTCTAAGGCCCTCCTAACTGAGATGCGAGCAGAGCAGGGAAGAAAGAGACACACTTAACAAAATGAGACATCACTGCTTTGGAGCTGCCATTTTAAAGTGACATCAATTATTATGACGTGGCACAGCTGTGTGTGACACCTCTTTTATACATCACGGGTCCAGACAGGACTTCTACAAAGGATACACCTGTGCATCCTCGCTCAATGCTCCTCCAGCAAGCCGTCTATCTCCTCAAGATGCATTTTAGGAAATGAGACATCCTTCAACATGGTGTGCTGAGATCGATTTGTGGGTCGCTGGGAGGAGAGAGGAGACGAGGAGGCAAAAAATTGAGAATTAAGAGGAGCCCCTGGTGTGTATTTGTATGTTTCAGATTTGCCTCAAGGGCAAAGTGCACATATTCAAGTACCTGAACATCCAGGCGTGCAGGATGGACAAGAAGCCGGACACTCTGGACCTCCCCTCCCTCGGCAAGCGTTGCCTTCCACAGCCGCTTACAGATAGGTACAAACAAATTATTTGCATGTGCTTGTGCTACCAGTGTGATAGTTTATGCATTATGGTTTCCTGTTCATCACAGTAGTTACCTGTTCTAAAATACAGCCCTAATGAGCAGTTTCTTTTGCATATTTCCAGCATGGAAGATTTTTACCCCAGCAAGAACCACGGGCCTGACTCTGGAATCGGTAGTGACAATGGTGACAAGAGGCTGTCTACGACTGAGGTCAGAGTTCAAACACTTGAGATCAACTGATTGCCAATGCAACATGACCATGTTATTGCGTTCTACTACTTAAATTCAACATTTCGAGATCCCAAAATGTAAAAGTACCACGTGGAATTTTCTATCTGATTCACTGCTGCTAGCCAGATGGTTGCATGTAAATCTAACAAATGGAAAAACTCTTGCTCAGGCAGTAGCACTTACAAGCAGCTGAGGATAAAACAGTCCTTACTGGTTTGAAATTCAGCCTTACAAGAAACAAACTGAAAGAGGCCAAAGCAGCAGGCAGTGGTAAAAAAACTGGCAGAGGATCATAACAAAAATGGTGGGCAGAGTAGATAAAAGTCAGATAGTAATGGCAACTTGGCAGCAGAATATCTGGCAACAACTGAAAGCTCTGGACCTGGATAATGGGAGGCGGATGTGCAGCTCGGGAGGGTCGGTGATCAGGGGTGACTGGCTGAGGTGAGAAGTTCTCTGAGGGTGACTGGGAGACAGATGGAGAACAGCTGAGTCATGACAGGAAAGGCTGTTGTGGGAAGTCACCAGCTATGAAACACGTGTGGGAGTCCACCTTTGCCCCAGACACAAGTAACCACCCTGCTGCTACTGCTGCTGAGTCAAGTATTGCCTTAGAAGCCAACATAGTCTCATTTTCCAAGTAACGGAATTAGTCATTGAAAGTTTTGGAAAAGTAAATAGTTACAGTAATCTTCCGTGGATGAACTTTTATATAATGTAACATAACACCAAATATATTTTCTGTAGCTGGGGATGTGATGTAGCTCAGATTTGTGTCGATGTGTGTGACGTTTCATCACAGAAGTTTTAATTTATTTTTTTAATTTTATATACTTTATTAATCCCGCAAGGGGAAATTCAGTGTTTACACTCCGTTGTCATACACACACACATGCACAAACGGGACCTATACATGCATTAAGAGAGATGTCAGAGTGAGGGGGCTACTCATGGACAGGCGCCACGGGCGGCTGGGGGGGGTTCGGTGCCTTGCTCAAGGTCAGGTCAAGTTGCTCCTCGCCCAGGAGGTGAACTGGCAGCTAGTTAAAATTCTGTTTGAATTAAGTTTGAATCTAATATGTTTGACAAACGCCAAGCAAGTAGGGCAAGAATACAATGCTAGTAAAGGGCCTTTAAGAGTTTTCGTCGAGTTTGAAAATGTGTGTGAACCCTGATCATAAATCTTGTGAAAGCAGAATAATGTTAGAGATCTCATTCAGTCAAATTTATTCGCACACAAAAATGACTCTCTCCCCGTTTTCCCCTTCTCCCGCAGCCTTCCGACGACGACACCGTCAGCCTGCACTCTCAGGTTTCAGAGACAGCCCGTGCTGACGCCCTGTCGCTCCTCTCCAAAATGGATTCTTGCAAAGGTTACCGAAAATAAGTATCACATATTCCCTTTGAAAGCAATAACAGAGACACGGGGTGGTTGAATGAAGTGCCTAAAATGTGACAGTGTATTTGATGAACGCGGATGCTTCCTCCCTCTATCAGATCAGGATCTCTATGACTTTATAGACCCCAACCCGGACGAGGATCCTGCTCTGTCAGAGTGTGACGGGCAGCAGAGCAGTCATGTGTCTTGTATAAAGGTACGTGTGTGTGTCTGTTTATCGAAAGGATGATTTCAAACGTAACAAAGTGTTAGTAAAAGGAAATCAGATCGAGTTACACAGGAGATAAAAATCAATTACTAGTTCCTGATGTTGTGTTTTTTGTGTGTGTGTGTGTGTGTGTGTGTGTGTGTGTGTGTGTTTCAGGAACTGGAGAAAGTTCTTAACATGTCTCACCAAAGCAAAGATAAAGACGGCTGGAAAGAGGAGTCAGGGTGAGGTCATAATTCACCACATCTTGTAACACGGATGCCTGAACAAACATGCTTTGTCTTATTCATTTTAAAGTGCATGGAACTCACAATGGCAGTGACTGCAAAAGCAGTTCTAGAGAACTGAGGAGTTTCCTCATTGCAGATTTTACAGTAATGAGTCACGAGTTAATAGGCTGTCATAAGGCTGAATAAACCAAAACAAAGAGCATCCACGGAGGCCTTCTGCAGCTACTGTCCTGCACTGTTAATGTAGCATTCGTCTCTGTGAAAATATTGCAGTACTAAAAAGCAGAAAAAAGGTGTTTGTAGATATTTGAGTGAAGGTTTTCTACAAATCAGGAGATGCAGGCTGAAAACAAACGGTCCAAGTAGTTAGAGTAGCTAACCGCTTGATCCGTCGAGGGGATGGCGCACCCCTTGGTGCAAGCAGATAGTTCCTTTCATCACCAGCTGCAAATAGACAACCCGTGCCTCAGCTTGAATGCTACTCTGCCGTGGCACCGACTAGGCCTTTGATGGACAGGTGTTGATTGTGTATGTAATCACAAGAAAATCCGCCAGCAGCTTTTATGAATACTGTGTGGGTTGTGTGCCAGTTTAAAACATCTGCAAATATTTTGGGAGGGTTACATTGCCAGAAGTGAGACAGTGATGTGCCGACATGATTTGTTTAACCTCAACAAGAAATAAATATCACATGGTCAGAAAGGTTAGTTTACATGAGAGAATTTACCCAACATGCATGGCTCTGTCAGCGAGGCTTTATGAGTTTGTTTTGGTGCGCTCTGTTCTTTGTAGACTTGATTATGTTGCTGCCAAAATGGTGTGTGTGGACTTAGTGACAATAGCAACTTTGTTTCTGAACTTTTCCCAGCTCTGACAAGGAGCAGCTGGTCGAGGAATAGGATGATGAGCTGAAAGAAGTGCTGGATCTGAGGAAGATTGCTGTTCAGCTCCTGCAGCAGGAGCAGCAGAATAGGTGTGTGGCTCTCGCTCTACTTTTAGTGACGTTACAAGAAGCCATCCCGCACTAACTGAAGCTCTCCGCGCCGCCATTAGTTTTGATGTCAGTTCTGCTGCACTGCGAAAACGCACCTCTTTCTTCTGTTACTTTCTAAACTTCACTCATCTCGGGAGAAACTGTTGTTAAAACTGTCAAACTTTATCCTCTCATCGCATATGTGCTTCTGTTCCTCAATATCCAAACAGATGTTCTGTTCATCCATCATCACCATTTTGCCACTCTAACCCCTGCAAATCAAACTGTCATCATCATTACTCCACTTACTCTCTGTGCACTCTTTTCCTTCCCTGACTATCTACTGTTCCCTGCTTTCTCCCTCAACTCGGCTGCCGCACATTTGATGTACGGGTTCTAGACGACGGTCCTTAATTTGCAGAGCAGAGAGTCTTATTCACCGACGGAGGGTGACCGGCCGAGCACACAGGTAGGTGAACTTTATTTAACAGCATTTACAGGTCAAGGCTGACAGGAGGCCGAGTCGCTTGAGTTGTAAACCGGTCTTAAAAATGCACTTTCTGGTTATTTTTCCATTTTACTTCACTGTGTTGTAATCCATACCTCCTGTGTCTTTAATACTGCATCAATTCTACTTTTATTTATCATTCATCTGGTCATTTCTCTTATTTTTATGTCTTTGCAAAGCACTGTTTGTCACACAGTAGATAACCAGTTGTTTCAATTACACTGACACAGTATTTCCATGCTCAAATGCATGACAGGGTTTCCATCATAGAAATGGAATTGGCTCTCTTTACCTGTGAGCTAGTGTATGCAAACTTTGAACTTAAATCAGTGCTGTTGTTAAAAATGAAGACTCGACTTTAGACCGTTTAAAACTGGACAAAATAAACATTTTATAAGGGTCCAAGTGTATTTTACCTGTTGAAGTGTTTGACAATGCACTAGCCGACAAGGAAACTATAAAGAAGGACGGTCATCGTGACAGTGATAGTGTTCGAGGAGCCAGGCTGTCTGTCTGTCTGTGTTAGATCAGTTAAAGTCAATGGGGCGGGCACGCCACAGTATAACGCGTATATCTTTGCTGTTTCAAGTTTGATTGAAAAAAATCCTTCCACCAGACTAAAAAACACACATCATGTGATGCTTACTATCAGACACAATGGTGGACTCATAAATGCAGACTGAGACGAAATCCAAAGTTCAGGGTTTTTAACACAGCCAGGGTTGGTACACTACAGGCAGTCAGCACAGGCAGAGGTAACCAAACCAACAGGCAAAAACTCACCGGTCTGAATACGAAAAAAGGTCACTCTCACGAGGATTACACACTAGGAGGAACACTGGAACGCTCACACAAAGGACAAGACAATCTAGCAGAGATCATGTCTCTGTCCAGCAGAGGCTGAGATGCAGCAGACAGACGTAATGTGTGTTTTTTTAATCTGGTGGAAGGATTTTTCAGTCAAAGGTGAAACCACGAAGATCTTACAGGTTATAGCGTGATTTGCAGTGCTCACCAACAGAACAGACACCAAAGTCTGGGTCCCCCTCACTGACGTATGACCTTTTCTCCTATTTCATTTTCCTTGGTAGCCGACAGGAAGTTAACACAGACCAGAGATGTTGCCCTAGCAACAGAACAGCAATGAAACGGCCCATTTACAGGCGCTCCTACATACTGTCCCATTTATTGTGCAGACAAATGTCCTATTGTTGTTTAAATGGCAAAATTTCCATTGAATTTGACTCAGCCCAGTTGTTGCACAGTTTTGTATTTATAAACCTAACACCCTGATTGACGTATGGTAGTCCATGTCTGTCATGCAACATGAGTCATCACCTTTGTCACAGGTATTGTTGCTGTGTGTAACTGCACCTGTTTCTTTTTGCAGATTCCTGAGTCACTCTGGAAGCTCCGGCAGCAAGCCGAGGCCGCCGCCTCAGACCGCTCGCAGGTATTCACTGCACCACATGTTCAGCCCTGCGGACGACAAGCACACATTCACAATGGGGCCCTTGTAGAGGCCATGGTGGTAAAGATGACCAGGGGCTGTGTTCACAAACACTGGGAGAAGCGCTCCTTAGCCTAAAAATTTCTGAGGAGTGATTTTTTTTAAAATTCTGAGCAAGGAAGGGACAGAAACTTTCACCCCAGTGAGGAAGTGTCGTGACCTTTTTGCTTGGTATGACACATTGTTTAACCGGATGTAAGTGGTTGTCAGAGACATGCCTTTTTGTGAGCCTGCAAGGTGTGGATATCCAGTGGAGATTAAATACGATTGCGAAAGAGTTGTAATAGTGTGATCCCTCCGCTGACGAAAGGTTGAGACGGTTGAGACGATTGTATTTTCCCAGTTGCTAATATCATAGTGTGATCACATTTCTGCTGTTATAGTGTTACTGCGTGAGAATATTGATGAGAACAAACACTGTCATTCAGTGTTTGGAGAATATGTCTGTTTATGAAACTCTTAAGCCTCTTAAAAGCTCCTCCAGGAGCTCTCCTACAGGCTAAGATGCTTTGTGAATTTGAGGACACTGAGCTTCGTGCATGAATCACTTGATAAACAAATCTCAAAAAGTTTTACCAGAGAGACATTTAGTTTCTTTAATGTTATCTGAATGTAAAACAACATCTGATGCTACTCGTGTCTTTACTCTAGTGCTTCTCTGGATGAAGGAAGTAGTGGCGCATCGGTGCTGAGCGGACAGGTACGAACTCTTCAAAGCAAACATATCATGAGTGAAAATGTCTCGAGTCTACAGTTTCTTTGTTTATGCTCACGTCTCCCATTCCTCATGTGATGTTTTCTCTCTGGGTGGATGAAGAATAGGATTTTTTATTATTTGATGTGCTCGCTTTTACAGCCTTCTTCCTCCTGCTCCTTTG
Organism: Chaetodon striatus; assembly: GCA_029783705.1. NCBI lineage: Eukaryota > Metazoa > Chordata > Actinopteri > Chaetodontiformes > Chaetodontidae > Chaetodon > Chaetodon striatus. The sequence goes on from JAPZEB010000006.1 coordinate 13,418,171, forward strand.
ACGGCAGCCTGAAGACAGATCAGTCAGACTCAGAGCCAAAGTGGCCCGAAGTCCCACCGGTCCTCAATCAGAATGAAGATCGCAGGCGGAACAAGTACCTGAGAAAAGATTATCTGAAGGTATGAGCGTGCGCACGCCTCCTCATAACCGCAGTGGTCTAATTTATGGTTATTTTGATGAGAGACAACACGAAGAATGTAGGATAATCACGAGTCATTCTTTTATAATGAGTACATCAGCACGTTATCGACAAAACAAACAGTCGACAACACAAGTCTCCTCAAGTTAGCATCCATAGTTCAACCAGACACCACGAATAGAGGTTAACAAAGCAATTAGTGTCAAATCATAAAAAGACCATGTCTTTCTTTCCCTGACAGTATAAGTGTCAGAGTGCTCGGAAAAGCTCCAGTGGAAACGATGACTGTGAGGTGGGTTTGAGAAACGTCCTGTGATAAACATCTAAATATTCTATTATTTCAAAACATCTTTCAGTGCTAAGACAATGCCTTATTCTGGTTTCGTGAATGTTGTGTCTGCAGGAGGGTTTGCGCAACGCCGATTTCAGCACCACTCTGACAGTGTTTGGACTAAAGCCCAGATCAGGTAATGCACAAGTGGCTGTTGTATGATTGTGTCAACTTTTTGGCTCCATGGTTTTCCTTTTCACTGCAATAGTAATAATGGAGCTTAAGTTTAAAAATAGCACCTCTGCGTGTACGTGAGGAAGTTCACGTCAAGCGTGACCTCAATTCCAAGCCCTATGTCCTCTTCTGAAGAGATTTCTGATAATTATAAAGAAATGGATACAAGTGAGGATGTAAACCCTCAAGACTTGATAAATCCAGACACTTCAAGCTGAAGTGTGGGACTTGAACATATTTATAAATGCCTGTTACATGCACGCCCTCAGTTTACACGATGCTGATGACGCCTATCGCCGCCAGGATAGGCATCCTCTGTTTGTAGTATGCTGAAGTTGTGGTGTTTGTGGCAGCTTTCCCATGCTGGCACACAGGAAATAACTCATTTTACTTGAACCAGCCAGAGCCACAGGGGGCAGGAGGGAGGGAGAGACCACAGCAACGAGGCAGCAGCTAGGAGTATGGCGAAGGCTGTGGCGGAAAATACTAAGAAGTATCTAAGAAAAGTTTCTGGAGTGGATGGTTCGGATGAAAAACTTTGCATTTAGAGGAAAGATTAAAGTCAAAAAAGACTTGAAGGGAGTGCTCCCATGGGCTCCTACGAGATTTGGCGAGCTCATCTATAGGCATGCGTCATAAGCATGCATCGACAGTGTTTGTGTAATTACTCTCAAAGCCAGAGGGGGGAGACAAATGCCCTGCATACATGCTTTAAGTAAAAGTGTAAGAGTAGTAAAAAGCAAAGCATATTTATAATAAATCTACCTCATTCATTTGCTGTCATCGAGTCTGTTTTACTGAGGATACCTTCAAGTCAACTGGAAGTAACTGAATGAGTCTTTGTTAGGTTCAGTTAGCTTCCACTAATCTAAAAAAAATCTAAATGAAGCTTGTGTAAACAGAGAGGCAGTGATCCATTTTAACCCAAGGCTCATAGCTGAAGCCAAGATATTTTTTTTAGGTGGAGTCCCAGCGTCCCTTCTCTGGAACTGGGGAAGGTTTCTGAGGAACTGTTCTTTATCAGTGCATTAGCAGTCAAGGACAAGGCGCAACAGGATTCATGTCTCTTCCTGACACGCTTTATTTGGGTGCACCAGTAAATCTTGTGTCAGTGTCCAAATAAGTCACGGAAAATTATTGTTGTTGATTATAGCTATCTGCAAAAACAGTGTTCAGACACTTTACTTATGACAGTTAGATCCATCAACAACATAGATCCATCTGCTGATTATTGTCTCGATCAATCAATTTATTATTTGGTTTGTAAAGCTTCTGAAAATAGACAGTAATTCCATGACTGTCATGAAGAAGCAAAGTGGCACCTTGAAATTACTTGTTCTATGCAACAGACAGTGAAAGCTAAATGATTACAGGGTGTGTCCACAGGTCTTAAAATGTCTTAAATTAAGTTTTCTTAATATAAGGACTTAAATAGTCTTAAAATCAGATTTGATGGGTCTTAAATATTTTCGACAGACCCAATGACTGTTTACCATCATGGGACGGACCGGAGCATTGTAATAATGAATAGCATTTATGACATATATGAGATTTTGTTTCATTTTACGTTAAAAACATTAAACATCCCATTGTTGCCATTTTTCCTTACTGTTCATTTAACTGACATCAGTGTGTTTACTCGGAAAGGTGGTATTAAAGTGGTATTAAAAAAGGTCTTAAAACGTTTTTAGAACTTAAGGAGCAAATGAGGTACAAGGATTTGTGTGGGATGCAAAACTTTTTATGAAAAGATTTGTGAGAAATGCTCGCCCTTATTGTATGAAATAAAGATAAAAGGTGATGTTGAAAGTGTGCGTCACATCACAACTAATTTTAAAAACCATGGAAGTGATATTGGAGATAAAAGCAAGATGCAATTGTAGATCTTTGTGGCGTCGCCCTTTTTTCTGATAATAAAGATAATATCAAGATTTCTTTGATGTTATCAAAGGGCTTTGGTGAAGAGAACATTTTTCAGCAGACTTTCCAGGAATGGAGGATGCGTATCTGTTATCACGCTGAACTGCACTGGGTTTACCAGTAAAGTCAGCAGTAGCTGTTTCTAGGATTTTGGGTTATCTTGAATTTAGCATGCCTCATTTATTTTCTCAGCCTTCACCAGAGGAAGCCGCCAGGAGTACAACTCGACAGACCCCAGTTTCACCATGAGGAGGAAGATGGAGCACTTGAGAGAGGAAATGGAGCAGATTGGACTCTTGCGGCAGGTCAGAAGCTTCAGGGCTTGTTTATGCTTTTGCATTTTGCACAAAGCGCTGACTCATTCACAGGCCGAAGCCTGCCAGATCCTGCTTTTGTTCCTGTGTTTATACCTTTAAGTGAATAAGTGGCATCTAAATCTAGAGGAGTGTTTGTGTGTGTGTCCACTTGGTGTATAACAAGTTGAGGCACACTGGACTGTGTATCAGCATATGGTGTGTGAAGTTTAATTTGACCATGGCACCTCATCGCCACGTTGCTGTTGCTAGTTGTTTTTGTAGTTATGGTAGTACAGCTTTGTAGTAGTGCTACATTTGAGTACTTTTTAGTATTAAAATGAGTAGTGAGTAGTAGTGTTAAGTAGGAATAGGAGTCGTTTTTTAGCAGTTGTGGTTTATGTAGTTAATGCAGTATTAAACTCTGTTCTTTCTAGCTACATTATAAGTACTAACAGAAAGACGACTTGTTAAAGGAATACTTCACCCACAAAATGATCATTTGTATACCAGTTGGTAACGCCATGTTACCTTGAATTTGTGAAGTTAACTTTGTTTTCTTGCATGCCTCCACAGAAAACAGGGAACATATTGATTTATTGATTGATTGGGGACCACGTCAAACAACAGCAGAACTATATCAAAATGTGTATGCTCAGTACCTCCCAAACACATGCATTCTTGCTAAAAACTTTAGGGTTGGAGTCTGGCTTTGAAGACAGCATAGATAGGTTTCACTTTCTGTACTTCTAAATCAGTGGCGGCTGCTGGTCTTTCAAACAGGGGAAGCTCATTTTAAGTTTACATCATAAAATTTGTCATATTGTAGCGAGGCAGTAACTTATAACAGGAACATTTAATTTTTCAACCACACTCATGTCATAGAACCACAGCAACACACACCTCAAAGATTTTCAAATGGGTTTAAACACCTGAACGGCTCTCTGTTCTGTCAGAAGACTCCACTTGAAAAATCTGCGATGGGACTAAACTGAGCTGTCAAGTGTCTTAAAATAGCTGTCAATCAAAACGGGATTCAGCCTTTCGACTGATCCTCCAATCATCATGCGGAAGCTCAGCGTCCAGT
>JAPZEB010000006.1:13426582-13439564 GCA_029783705.1 Chaetodon striatus
CAGATTTACACATGGCCATAGACAGCATTGTTAAGCCAGGCAGGGGAAAGCCAAATTTTCTCAAATTGTCAGAGAAGGAGCAATCGTCAACCACTCTATTTCATCATAAACAACCAGGAATGGGGCTCAAAGTGCAAAATACTGGACTTCTCCTTTAAGGAAAGTCCCAGGTTTACCCAAGTTAAATATTGTTGCATTTATTTTATTAAACACAACACAGCTGGAGAATCGATGATGACAACAGATCACAGAAATGTCAGAGATGAGTATCAACAAATAAAACCAAAACTATCTGCATGGTTAGATTGGTTACATACCACTAGACTTAAGTATGTTTTCTTTGTAATTTGGGTGAACCAACCCTTTAAAAAACGAGGGGTGAGGAGAAGCCATGTAAGTCACACCTGTCTGTTTCCGAGTGTAACTGACGAAAGATATCTCTGCCGACTCAGGACAAGCTGTGTCTGCCCCATCACATCCTAGAAGAGCGCGGCCTGGTGAAGGTGGGCGTGACCGTCCAGGCTCTGCTGGATCTGCCTGCATCGAAGCCCACGCAACTGTCAGCTGTTTGACACGAGCCTGAATGTTGCGTCCAACCCGCAGTCATCCAGCCAACCCCTCTCCCCTTCCCGAACCCTCACCCTGTCGCCAGGGACCAGAGAGCCCCTCGGGGTGAGGACCCAGTGGGCCGTGGGTCTTTGGGAGTCTGCTTCTGTCTGACTGAAACAGGAGACACGAGGGAGAAATACCTCTGTCTCTTTATATGATGTCAGCCGCCACCCCACTTCCTGTCCATCACATTTTTACTTGTATCCTGTTCCTAGTTACTGGGGTCATCCTGTATGTGTGTGGACTAGCAGTGTGACTGTGTGTTTCCTGAGCTGCACAGCTTGCTGAGGGGAGACTGAAAAGACAATGGGTCTACACAGGAGGACCTGCACGTCTCTCTACATGCTCAGTGATTATTGAGCCTGCAAGTGCCAGTACTGACAACATTTCCATGCTGGTGTTGGAGACATTGGCAGTGAGGAGATGACAGACATTTGACTCACTCTTTCACTAAAGAGACCGAAGCTGCACGCTGGCCTCGCAGCCACAAACCACTGACTGACCTCAAGAGGTTCATACGCTCTTGAGTTTCTCTTCTCTTTGTGGAGTTTATTTCTTCCCATGAAAATTCATTTTTGAATTTATGTGTTTTTTTCAGGTTGCTACTGTAACTGCTGCTCAGCAGCCAGACCTGTTCACATTTGTTTGAGCAATCACGTCACAGCTATTTTTGGGGAAACGCAAGGTGTGCCTCTGAAAAGCGTGAAAAGTATGATTGGATTTAATTGAAGTCACGCTCCAGTTGATGTCTGCCTGTTTTCCCTCGATTGGGGTTTTGACATATATAATTACTGTGCAAATCAGTTCTTAATACAAACCTGCATGTCATGACATCTGACCACTGTGACAACATGTGCTTGGCTGCGGCCCAGAGCACGACGGTCCTGTTATGTAGCGTTTTTTTTCCCCATTGTACATTCAGTTTATGTTCTTGAAATTACTCTGTATTCCAACTTTTCTAAAGCTTTTATACTTTCTAGTCATTGCCAATCATCACTGACCATTTTTCTGGAGGTCAGAGCCTGGTTTTGCCATGTTGGACACAAAGCAGTTAGGATTTTATTGCTGTGCGTAACCTCTGATGAAACATGTTTATACTGTATGTGTTTGTGAGTGGAAGGGTCTGAATGAAGGGGCAGTCACTCCTGCAAACCTTCCACACATTGCACGCTCCTGTCGTACTGCCAGGCCACCCCGCTCTGTGGTTTCTGATACAATTCATTATTTCAGGGAAATGAAATTATTTATGTATTTATTCATTTGTTTAGTATTTATATGTTGTTGGTTTGTGCATCTAAGTCCAGGTGTGGTGCAGCTGACTGTGTGTGTTTTCTGTGACATCCTGACTCTTTGGCAAGATGTGGGAAAGTGACTAATCACCTGGTAGCTAAACTGGTCCTCGGTGAATTCTTAGAATTAGTGACAGCTGTCACAGTTGACTCAATATGGGTGTTAAATACAACTACGTTCACACCATTTGTCAGTGTAGCTGACAGCAGTGTTGACAGCATGAGAGGTACTTTAAGAATAGAGGCTTAATTGTTGGATAAACATTATGCAAGACTTGTTTGTTCACAAAGGCTGACTATATTCTTCACTCAAAGTTCAAGACGGTAGTTGTCATCTCCTCATAAAGTTACACCCTGTAAACTTTAACCTGTATTACATCTGGCTTATTCGGTCTTATGGAAGGATTATTATTATTTCTGCGGGGCAATGTCAATCTTGTGAGGTGATGTTAGTCCAGGTGCACCAATCTTTTTAAAATTCAGACTCCAACATGTTTTGGCGGGAAGAGTCTGTGTCTCTCAATTCAGAGGTTTTTGCAGGTCCGTGAACGCAGCACAGGTGGAGCATCGGGTTGAGTAATCGATCAGTCGATGCGAACGCAGCTGATCAGATCAGATCGATGGATGAAAGGAGCAGCTGTTAGTGAGTGAAAGCTAAGTTTTAGACCCAGCGCAATAAACAGTTAAGTTTCACTTTCATGACGCCTGACGTTCTGCTGCTCCGCCTGTGCCCAGAGTGCACTCTGAGCGCGCTCAGTGAGGAGCCATGACTCACCGGACGGTATTTATTTTCCATCAGCACTCTCAACAAACAGTCCAGCTCCAAAAATAGAAAATTAAAGTGTGGTGGCAGATGTTTTAATCATGGCAAGCCGCCCCAAATACATGAATGCGCAGGAAACCCTGCATCGTCGCCTTGAGCACACCGCAAAGACTACAGCCAACGACCAACTAGCACGTACATTGTGCGCATGTGTGAGAGGAAATAACTCTTCATGCCAGTAGTTGTTGGTAGTCTGTATTGGTCATTAAAAAAGGGACCCCGGAATGACAACAAAAGATATTTCCTGTGTGCTAGCGAACAAAAACACAAGGAATTGTGCACTGTTTCTGCTAGAGTTCAATGGCAAAATATAATCTTACATAATATAACAAGCCTGTTTCGATCTCACACCCTTTTGATTTTAGTCGTTGGCTTTCCTCACTTCTGTTTCTCTTCTTGCACGCTGAGCTGCCAGTAAGAGTGATTTCACTCACTGACGGGCTCCAATTCAACATGCTGAATCAGCCGAAAAACATCCGACAATGGCCGACTAGTGCCAACGATGTGGGACACATTACAAAAACTAGGGCGACAGACACTCACCGACGGCCTGACATTGACTGACGGCTGGCCGTCGGCTTGGTGTGTGAGGACTTCGTGACCTGTATTGACCTCTATCGGTGACATATTGATAAGACGTCCATGAAATGACCTCTGGCTATTGACAAAGGCTTTTGCTAGGTCATTGATGAAGACATAGCTAATCGTGATGCAAAAACTGTTATAACATTAGAGTATTGTTTTTGTAGCTGAAACATCTTGGAGGGTGATGCAACTTTAACACCTTGAAAGTCCACAAATATCATCATTTAACAACATTGTAACATCTAAGAACATGACATATTGTGCCTTAAAGAAGGGGTATTTTTTGTTTTTCTTCAGTCTTATGTTATTACACTATCAAGTTTATGAAAACTGCAATATTTTTTTTGTGTGTGTCATGGTTTTGGTCCCTGTTTTTTTTTGAAGATATGCGTTAGATTAGGTGTAACTTCAGATGTATCTGTGCTGGTGAGCTACAGTTTCTGATGTTAAGTTTGAGCTGAATGGTCAGTGTTTAATAACTCCTTGGTCTACAGTGCATAGACAACCAAAATCTAAATGAGTGTATTTGGGAATTTATTCACAGCGAAGCGACTTTTTACTGTTATTGCTTTGCACCTCATTGTACAAAAGTCACCTGCATGTCACGTTGTTAGATTTTCAGCTTTGAGTGCTGATTCTGAGAACCTCTGCTTCCTTTAAACGGGCTCTATTATTGACTTTATGCCATCATTTTCCAAGGAAGAGATGCCATGGAGATGCCAAACAATACAGGGCTTCCAGTTTATCAGGCTTAGGGTATAAAAGAAAGTCTCATGTTACGTCTTTTCTCATGCTGAAAATTCCCATCAATTTCAATTTACTGTGTGTTATCAGGTGCTATTTCCTGAGCTGTTGAGCTGCATTTATAAAACAAACAGCACATTTTCATAGGGTGTTAAACAATTGACTGCGTCTTACAGCAGCATCTACTAAACGTACTGACCATATTTATCACCATGTGAAATGTTAATTTATTATCGAACACAAGTTGATGTGAAATCTGAAAACTCAAAAACTGTAGCACTCAGCTCTATTTTACCATTACAGAGGCTGGCTTTATCTGAAAATGTGTCATGCAGCAAAGGCATTATCACTGAAGGTAGCATTGTAACTTCTTTCAAACTTTATCTGTCTGTGATTACAGGTTTAGAGACGATGAAGAAGTAGAACTGATGTGTAACCTACCTCAGGTTTGCTGTGTCAGACATTGGCGGTTTAGATTTGAGATTCTTTTCTAATCAAAAGTTCAAATTGTTTCCTGTATGCCTAAAAACTTGAGCTAAAAATGTCTAGCCATACCTACTGTATGTATTCTGTCTGATATGTTACTGCACATTTTGAGCTGTTTTCACAAATGACTCACAACTATTTTATGTGTTGTAGTAAGGGGAGTGAAAAGATGAAAAGAAGTGAGTTTGAATTTTAATGCATTTTGATGACAATGACACGAAATGAATTGAGGCACAAAAGGGGCAGAAAATCAAACCACAAAGAAATATTTTGTTGCTTAATCATCATGTGGTTCCTGCTGTTTTTGTTTTTAGTTTGTTTTTTTTGATGGGATTTTCAGATTTTCAGATAAATGTGAATAGTATGGAAAAAAAACTAGCGCAAACATCTTGATATTCTCATCTGAGGCTGAACTGTCTGAACTAAGTATTACCAACTGTTAACGCCAGAATGTTTATGAACCCATTTTATTATTTCAGCCCAGTCACCAGAATTAATGTTTTGGCATTGTACATTTCTGCAAACCACAGATGTGCAACAGTTGTACATAATTGTGCAGAGGATAAGAGGAAGAGGACACTCTGCGCTTTTTTACATTTCAATTACGCTGTGGTTAATGTGTGGTTAGGTTTAGGTACCACTTGGATATTGAAAGGAAAACATGTTTTGGCTTAAAATACCTGCTTTTAGTGGCACAATCGCTGCTGGAAATGCTGCCAACGTCTCTCCAAAAAACACCCACTGTAACTAGCACAATCACCACTGGAAATTCCACCAATGTCCTGCTGAAAAAAACACCCAATTTTGGTTGCACAATGACCACCAGAAATGTCATTGATGTCTTGTCCACTGTTGCTAGCACCGCTGGAAATGCCACCATTGTCCTGCTAAAAAAAAATCCTGTTTTTGGTGGCATATGTGCCACTGGAAATGTCATTGATGTCTCACAAAAAATCACCTGATTTTGGTGGCACAATTGGTGCTAGAAATGCCACCAATGTCCTATTAAAAAATACCCACTTTTGGTGGCACAGTCACTGCTGGAGATGCCACCAGTGCCCTGTTAAACCCCTTCCCCTGTTTCTAGTGGCACAAGTGCCGCTGAAAAGACTGGTAATGTCTCACTAAAAAACATCAATTGTTGGTGACACAATTACTGCTGGAAATGTTGCTAATATCTTGCTGGAAAACAACTAATTGTGGTGGCACAATTGCCATTGGAAATGCCCATGCTGTCTCACAAAAAACACCTGATTATGGTGGCACAGTTGGTGCCAGAAATGCCACCAATGTCCTATTAAAAAACACCCACTTTTGGTGGCACAGTCACCGCTGGAAATGCCACCAGTGCCCTGTTAAACCCCTTCCCCTGTTTCTGGTGGCACAAGTGCCACTGGAAAGGTTGCTAATGTCTCACTAAAAAACATCAATTGTTAGTGGCACAATTGTTGCTGGAGATGTTGCTAACATCTCTCCAGAAACACCTGATTTTGGTGGCACAATCACTGCTGGAAATACCACCAGTGTCCTGCTAAACCCTTCCCCCTCCACCCCTGCCAATGGAAAAGTCGCTGATGTCTCACTAAAAAATACTAACTGTTAGTGGCATAGTTGCAGCAGGAAATGCTGCTAATGTCTCGTTATGAAACACCTAATTGTGATGGCACCATCACCGCTGGAAATGCAGTCAGTGTCTTGCTAAAAACACCCAGTTGTCTGTAGGGGTCTGCACCTTGGCAGCTGTCTCACCTAGGTGTCATGCCATCCGTTGTTCCCTCTGCCTCCTGATGACAAAGTCAGCTCATATACATGTAATCAGAACTATGTCATTATAGAAACATTGGTCTGATAGGTTTGAAATGAATGTAATGTATCAGTGGTTTGCAGAAACATCGAATGCCAACATTTTCTTCTGGCAAATGGGCTGATTATATTTATAAAACACAAATAGCAGTTGCATAAAACACTTATTCCACGAGGTGTGGTGGCTTTACCTGCTGGAAATTATGATGAGTTTCTCTGTGTTGTAATGATGGGAATTAACACCTCAGTTTTACTGTATAGCTGTAGGACACAGGTGAAAGTGCTTGACATGAGTCATCCCTTTTGTGAATTTTTCAGTGTTATGTCCATGGTAACACGCACTGCATGCCTGGGCATGATATATCTCCCTCCATGTATGCAAATGGGCAGCTTTGTTTCCTTTTTGATCCTGTTAACAATCTTTGCAATTGCCTGTAGCACTTATCCTGTTACTAATGCACAGACACTGGTACATGCATGCTGGAGCAGATCGAAAATTCTATTGAATCTGTAATGTTTTAATCGTACACAGCTACATGTAACTCCCGATGCAATGCCACCGAAGTGTGCGGCTCCTCCCTGTTTCCCTCTTTTCGATGTCTGTGTGAGCCAGCGCCACAGTTACCTTCAGTTCTTTGTTAGTGAGATGACTCATTCATCTGTCAGCCAAGGAGAGCAAAACAACTGTGACTTTTGTGTTCAGTGTAACTATGTCGTCAAATGTCACACTGATGCCTTACTCTTGTTTTCCTGTGTACACTCCTCTGTGTCATGATGCCCTTTTGTTGTTTTACTGTAAATTAACCAAGTGCCAAATCACGAAGGTATCATCTTTTCACAGCCTTCAGTGTTTGAGCAAAAGCATAATTATGGGCACTGTCAACACTGTTGACAAATATCTACTAATGGATCTCGTAGCATCGAGCCTAAATGATGAAAATCACACACACTTGCACAGCTGTGCAGCGGGACTTGTATCAAGGCTATTCAGATGGTTTGTGTTATGACTTTCAAACAGAATATGAAACATTACACACAGTGTGATTGCAAGTCTTTGTCTGAAGGACAAGCTCACATTACCTAATCTTACAACAACAGTAACATGTCCACCTGTGCATTGTCCCATTTTGTGCTGGCTGAAGTCATTCCTCCTGTTCATACTGGTGTCAGACAAATCAAGTGATTGTCTTCTGAATTTACAGTTGGCCCAGAGTGAAATTTCCACAACAGTGTTTCTTTGTTGAGCAGAGTGAAAGTAACAGAAAGAAGGAGTTTTTTACCAAAAAGACTAACTTCAGAAGATAACCACTTCATTTATCTGACTCACTAGGGTTTAAATATCATATAAACTTTGGCTGAACTTTGGGATTTAACTTTAGGTGATATCGTCAGGGCCAGCATGACCTGGAGGAACAATTGTAGTGACTGTTGTCTCTGCCGACATACATACGGGCATGTGAGTAAGACAGATCTTATGAAATGTTTGCCCTTTTTGGAGGAGTCACACGGAAGTAACTTACACAGTAATAGCTGATTGTCATTTTTTTAACATCAATGTGTGTGTTATCATCTGTGAACGTAGTGTTTTACCTCAAGGACTGTTCTATCCAGTTATTGTTTATTCTGTTGTACAGATCGGACTAATAAATAGGTTTCCTGGCAGGTATTTTATGATGCGTGGGAGCAAGTTTGCGTGTGTACATGGGGAAGAGCGGAACATGATGTTCTTGATTTTGCTTTTAGGGTGACACTCCCTTTGCAGCACACCTGCTATAAAATGTTATGAACTCTGAGAAATGTCACGGAAAAGTCAAATTGACGCATAATTGTTGGCGAGAAATCCACTGCAATCATCCTGTGTATCATCATCATCATTACATTTGTACCTGAAAATGGTTCACGAACTTCACGTGTCACAGTTGTACGGTGGCCAACGAGGGCAAACGTGCTACAACAGCCTAAAACATTTCTATTAGGAGAACGCTGCTGCTGCTTCAGAACTTAATTAATTTAATATCCAAACAAATGCAACAACCGAAAAGTTTTGCAAATGACAAAGTGCTGAAATAAGCCAAAAGTTGAAGTTGGAGTTAAGAACACAAAAACAAATATAAAAACGCAACAGAAAAATGCTGCATGTCCAGTCAACACATCAGAAGTTCTCTAGGCCTCTAGGGGGAGCTACATAAATCTGTTTTATACAATAGTAAAAGACTAGGGGCAAATGTTAAAAAGATACATATCTTTTTATGTCACCTCGGTACTTCACTTCTCGTCCTGCTTCACAAACAAGTCAAACAAACACACTCTCTGTCGTCTGGTCTCTTTATATCAAGAGAGTATTTCTGACTTTGTTTCTGTATTTGCAGCCCATTTAGTATTAATCTGTTTTAGCTTTTTGCAGCACATTTTTTTGATTTTCCATTGTCACCTTTGTTTTGGATTTTCATGTGTGTATTTGAATTGACATTGTTTCTGAAGCTGAGGCACTTTTCTCCAGATGAAAATGTTTCAGGCCGTTGCAGCGTGTTCGCCCTTGTCAGCCACTGTGCAGCTGCCATCGGTTATAATTTAACACTTACCATCTCATCCAAAGAAAACAGTGAAACAGTGAGTCATGTCTACAAAACTACACTGCCAAGAAAATTCAAACGTATGTAAAGAAGCTTTTTGTATCTCAAAACAAGTCAAATGCATGCAAGAAGACCGAGTGGCTGAAGCTGAACCTCTGTACATATCATCTGTATAAATTCCAGGGATTTCTTAAATAAAAAAAAACAAAACACGATCAATATTAAATAAAGTGAAATTCTTTGCAGCTCAGTCTGTCTTGTCATTACATGCGTGTCAGACTCTGACAAGTTGAGTGCCTTGAAGGGTGTCTGCCGATGATGCAGTAATTTACTGTGGAAAGACACCAGCTCATTGTGTAGAAGACTGTAATTAGGGACTACCCTCGGACCAGTTTCCTCAGAGGTGTGATCGCATTCACGTGCAAGATTAAACTAATTGCAGGAATGTGCTAATTGTAGTTATAAAGCAATATGAGTTTGGTAAGTCATGACACATACAGCAGTGGATGGGAATCAACCTTTTGAATCCAGAACAAGAACATCAGAGTCAAAAGCAATAGAAATCATAAATAAGGTCAAGAGCAGTTCAGGGCATTGACTTAGATTTTTAACATTGTTAATGTGACACCTGAGTTGTTTCCCTCCTCCCCCTCTTTAGTCTCTCCGCTGCCCAGATCCTCTGCTTGTTCCAGAATACCCATTAGATATGGTTCATGTCTCCCAGTCAGAGCCCTTTTCTGTCTCTGCTTTGAATCTGCCGAACAGCGTGAGCCTGTCTTTGTTTCTCCGTCCAGCTAGACATTGTTTCTGTGTGTTCATGTTTGTTTTCTGGCCAAGACCTGATTCTGAGTCTGTCTTTTCCAAACAAATTACACCTTCCCGGTAATCTATGACTCTGTTTCCAGGGAAAAGACAATTACCCATCAACAGAGGACTGCAAATAAATAATCATGTGGTGGCTTATAGTATCATTTCTGATGTTGATCTTGATCAAAGACATGCAGCCACTTGGGTAGTTTGAGGCACAGAGGCTTTGTTCTTGGACATTTCATTGCAAGGTGTGGTCTGTGTTATGCACTCAATGCCCCGCCTGTTGATGGCCACTCTGCGCTCTGATCTGGGGATGAGGTCTACACATGTCTGATTAAACTGTGTAGTTTTCATTTACAGATTTAACATCCTGCTTCGTTCACACTTCTAAAATATTTTTGACTCTGCTGAAATGCGAGCCGTCATCGTAGCATGAAAAACAACTGGAACAATTAACGAGTGTTAGACCTGATCACACAGAAAGCGTTTTGCATTTTACAAAACTTGAGGCGCGCCACACTGGCTTTTCCTTTTTTTTTTTTAATTGAATGCCACTGGTGATAAAAAACGCTTTCTGCGCCATTTTATCGTCGCTAGGCAACCACTAATTAGTATCTAGTTCCTAAAATATTCAGGCAGAGGGTACTTGCTCTATCTCTGGTTGTAGAGGCTGTCAGTAAATAGTTTGTCGGGCACAGGGAAACAGAGATCTGTGTGGGTGCATGAGACCCTGAAAAAGAGGGTGGATCATGGGCAGTGCCACCAGTTGGTCCAGGAGCTTCGCCTCAATGATGGCCATTTCCAGGCATATTTTAGGATGACTCAGGCGCAGTCTGACAACCTGCTGTCTATCGTCAGGTCTTATAGCTCTGGGTATCCAGCAACCGCTACCACCAGTATGGTGTTGTTGGTACGGAGTTGTGACCCTAACGATTCTGCCAGGATTCACACCCACACAGAGCTTAAAGCCTGCAACTCTGTACCAGTCAATTAAAGCTGAAGAAGCCTCTTGGATAAGGGGTGAAACGTCTTCAAGAAACGCAAGCAAGTCCAGTTGCCTACGATATAGCACTTATGATCCAAATAGACAATGGGGGGAAAAAAAGGCGAAAAAAGAAGATGACCTTGGGGGCTTTTTCACTTTGAGTTGGAGTTTTTTCAACTCAAAGATTTCAGAGCGGCACCTAGGGTGCAGAAACAAGAGGAACAATCCAAACAAAAAGCTTCATTCTCATTAAAAACAATTACAAAAATCCACCTCTAGCTGCTAAAACTCTCTGTGTGATCAGGGCCTTGATGAGGTTGGGACTGCGTGTCTTTGTTTTAGTGATGTCTCCATACATACAGGTACACACAAGCACACTCATGCTTAAGTATTACTTAGTTCCTGCAAGTTTTCCTGGGAAGTTGATTGTATCTGCCCTGTTGCCCCAACCGATTACTCTTCATTCTCAGCCTTGGTGTTGTAGTTCCTCCTCCAAGCCTTCTACAGCATGCTTTCTAAGCCTCATCATCATGAGTCCGGGTTTTTCCTTAGTTAAGTAACTTTTAAGTTTTGACCTCTCTGCGGTCCTTACTTGTACTTACCGGCACTTCTTCCCCGGATATCCTACTTGTTTCCTGCTTCTGGGTTTCCCCTCCCGATCCAGTCCCCCTGTCTCCTGCCACCAATCAGCTTGTCCTCTCAAGCTGTTTTCGTAGTCTCTCCAGCCTCTGAGCTGCCATCCCGAGCGGTCCCACCTGTGTCTGCAGCTCAAGCTGTTTGTTCTGACTCCCTTCCAAGAGGAACCGCCAATGTCTCCAACATCCTGGCAGCCTTCCCACGCAGTCCTGTTTTCTTTTCCTGCACCCAGTGCCTGCATGTCTGTGGTTCTGAGTGATGTGTGCCTCTTGGATTAAACTGTCCAGTACAGATCCTTTACCTGCAAGTTACCTGTGTGTATGTCCTGTGTGAGTCCTCTCACGCGTCAGTGCACTCGGATTTGCTGTGTCCTCAAGTCAGCTGACAGCGTTTAGCCACTTAACCATATCTGCTGTGGCTTTGTTTGCGTTGAGTTTCACTTCAGTTCAATTAGTCTATGATTAAAATCAAAAGTAAGCTTTACAGACTGAGCTTTTTGACACCTAAAATAATACTTAATCCGCAAATGACATCTTGTAAAACAACACCTCACCATGTGTTTCTTTGAATTTGTGCCTCCACGGTAAATGGCGCATAAAAAACAAGGTCAAATGTTCTTCATGATTTGAACAATGGCCACATTTAACGACAGCAAAACTGTATCAAAATAATCTTTTACAAACTCTCACACAACTCAAATCCAAATCTTATTCGTCCAGCTGTATGCTCAGTCAGTGGCGGGTCTTCCTCTAGGCGACATGGTGCCAACCCCCCCAAAATTAAAAACAAAACAAAACTGAACATAAGGGAAACACGAGCGCTGATGGGTATGGTGGAGTGGAGTGTATCAGGAGAGCAACACAGTAAGACAAAATGAAAAGGCAAAACCCATCCAGGACACAGTAACACAGAAATTTGCTGATTTGCACATACCAAATTCTTTTATTGTTTGATATTTATTATTACTGTTGGCGTGGTTGTTTATTTGTGTAGATTTCTAATTAGCTCACAAAGACAATAAAGACAATAAATGGGCAGGACCAGGGGAAGCTGGCCTCGGACCCCAAATGTGCTAGGTCTACTTCCCAAAAACATGCATTTTTGCAAAAACATGATTTACAAGACATCTGGGGATGACAGTTCCGAGTGTGCCTGGGCATGCATGTGTTAATCAGTAGAGTTCCCTAATCCAGGCACATGATTCAGCCATGCGTGAGATGTTTCCTGGCGTTTTAGCAAAAATGCATGTGTTCAGGAAATACCGAGCATATGACTGGATAAAAAGGCTTGGATTATACTGAAGGAGTTGTATGAAAGGTTGAAAAAGGATGTTTAAGTATAGTTTTGTTGCTGTTAAATGTGGACCCCAATTACTTCAATCCATGAAGAATGTTCACCTTATTTTAATTATTTGTTCCCTGTGGATGCATGTCACAAGTTCAAGGTAACACAGGGTGAGTCATTGATATACAAATGATCATCTTGTGGGTGAAGTATTCCTTGAAGTAGAATTACAAGGAAAAGATAAGGCTGAATGGACAAATCTTTAAAATGATTTACTTTCAATCATGAGTCATGAACAGAGATAACATCAGCCTTTGATTTCTCAGACCGACATATCACCACAGCAATCGGTTGT
>JAPZEB010000006.1:13465498-13475531 GCA_029783705.1 Chaetodon striatus
CAGCATATTAACAGCTGGGTGTATTAAAATAGCAAAGAAATTCCTCCTCTAATGTGACTAAATCACATCCTGACGTCAGCGATCTGATGTCAACTCACTGAAAGAGCATTTACTAGTATTGTGTTGTGGTCATCTGTTGGTTCCTGGAGATGTTGGGGCGATTACCCAATAATCAAAGAACAAACTCTGAACTCTACCCTTAATTAATTGGCTGTGTGCCATTTACTGATTCATGCGTGCAAGTGAGACGACTGCCCACAGGTGTATGTAGGCGGATTACAGACATATCATATGTGCTACATGCCTCACACAGCAGTTTAGCCAGAGCAGATGTTGGATTGTAATCTTACTCGCAGCAAAAAATAACATCTTAATTCATGATTTGCTGCAGCAGCGTGGGTCTAAGACATTTATGGGTGTATTCTGACTATCAGTAATATCACCTGCAAAATTTCTTTTCAGTAAAATAAATTATAAAATGTTTTGTGATTTCTTAATCGAATCTTTGCCAATGGGCAACTTAATTAATGTGTACCATGCAGTCAGTCAGTCAGCCATCTTAATCTCTGTCTGTGTGTAATACTATTTTACTACCTGACAAAATATACATCATTCAAAACCAGCACTGAGTGAAAACTGATTTTAAACATGACATTATAAGGATTTTTCTTATTTACAGTCATTAATCACAACTCCTTGTTAAAAAAAACGTCACTGCCAGGTGCCACTGGGTATCAAACCCACAGACAGTGGAAGGCCCATTGCATCACCTGTAAAGATGAAATTTTAGGGTAAATTTAAATAAATGAAGGATTGAGGTGCCGTAATATTCAGCACGGTAGTATTTCAAGGACTCAATCCATACACTGAAGGTGATCTTTTTTGATAGTACAGGTTTCACTAGGTAGCTAATGAGCCCACATACAGTACACAATGTTCTATGAAGTGGTCTGGATGTGTTTCAATGAGGACTCATTTTGCTGAAGCCTCAAGACTGCCATTCAAAGCCAGTCCTTTAGTCTCACTTAAAATAATTAGTGGTTTTCATTCACTGTCCACCTGTATGCAGATGAAACCATTATCATCATTGCAGATTAATAAAATTCCCATCCTAATGTCCAAAGCTAAATCAAAATGCATATCTCTGTGTTTGTACTCGAGAGTCATCGTGATTAATAACAGGAGAGGTTAATACCAAAGTCAGAGGGCAGAACCTTGAGGTAAAGATGTGCAGGAAGGGAGGTATTTCTTTGGTGACTGGTAGCAGAAATGATCCAGAGGATGTTATATTCATATGAGCTAGTATAGTTATTAATTAGTTACTTTATTCCTGGTTGTCTAGGGACGCAATGATCCAAAAGCAGTATCAGATTTTGGGTTGATACTGGCTCAGGTAGCTAGATAGGGTATCAGTGACACTGGGGTCGGTCTGTAAAATTCAATTCCATGTTTACATCTGGACCCAGTTGTTCAAAAGATGTAACTTGGATCAGAATAATCCAGATTTGGAAATCAAATGTTTTGCTATTCAGGATCAGCTAATCCAGTTTACTTTTGTGCTGGTTGTTCAAAGTAATGCTGGATTGGATCACCCTGATCCAGATAAAAACTTTTTAAGATTACCTCATCCTGTTGACCAGTAGGCAGTCTACCAACAAACATACTGAATTTACCACTTATTGCTTTGGGTGCCGCTAAAGAGACTGAAATTAAGATCTTTGAGATTATCACTTTAAATCATTTTTGTCTGATATTGACAGCTATTTGGGGGATTATTTTATGGGGACAATGTACTTTTTTTTTCTTACTTTACTGAACTGAAAGACTTAGTAGGTAGCCTAATATCTACTTTATCAAAGTAACTGTAAAAAAGTGCAAAATATTAATAAATGTGTGTGTATATATAGTTGACCAGTTTAAAGGTTTTATTACTTTTTGTTCCTGAATTCAGCCCTAAATCTACCCTACTGCTGGGATTGGGATAATCCTGATAATTTCGTTGGATCAAAGGTATCCCAATCCTTCTAAAAAGTTTTACACCACTTATTTACAAGGTTTGATCCAATCTGAAAACTAAAATGGGTTTAGATTACATCTGAACAACTGGGCCCTGATTCCACATACACGTACAACTTCATGCGTCAGCAGCACGCCAGTAAAGCGCATAGCTGTGGGAGCTAACAACAAAAATGTCAGCTGTTTGGAGGTATTTCAGATTTATGTCTGTGCATTTATTTGTGACATTGTGGAAAGCAGTATTTATGTAAAATGATCCTAGGGACCTCCACACAATTAGGCATACAGCTTATAAATAAACACTAGTATTGGATTGGTGCCTGGTATCAGTATCGGGACTGAAAGAGTCTTATAGATGCATCCCTTTTGTCTGAGCTACGTTTTTGGAACAAGCCAAAAGAGTCAATCACAATTTTGAATTATTATTATTATTATTATTATTATTATTATTATTGCAGTATTTTAATTTACATACATTGTTTTCCTTGTTTTCTGCAGACTCTCCGGAGCTGGTCACCACCACCACACATCTGTCACAACCATCTCAACTTTCAGTCATCATGGAGCTAGACTTTGGACATTTTGACGAGCGAGACAAGACATCCCGTACCCCGCGGGGCGGGCGCCTGAATGGACTTCCCAGCCCTACCCACAGCGCCCACTGCAGCTTCTATCGCACGCGCACCCTGCAGGCCCTCACCAATGAGAAGAAAGCCAAAAAGGTGCGCTTCTACCGCAACGGAGACCGCTACTTCAAGGGCATCGTGTATGCTGTGGCCAATGACCGATTTCGCACCTTTGACTCGCTGCTGGCTGACCTCACACGCTCGCTGTCTGACCACATCAACCTGCCACAAGGTGTCCGCTTCATCTTCACTATTGATGGCGCACGCAAGATCTGCTCAATGGATGAGCTTGAGGAAGGTAAATATGTTTAGTAGTACACACCAAGCACTTATTATATGTGACTGAATGCATCATAAGAGTAAAGAATCACTGGGATTGTCAATTTCTTTGTTCCCCAGTAGAGCTGCTGTAGCGAGTCCAAATTGAGACATTATAGGCCGCCATGTTAAAGATGATCTGCAGTTTCAAGTCACTTTCTGTGCTGAGAAGATTTAGAAGCATAACATTTCCAGTTCTGAGATTAGAAGTCTTATCTTTTTGGTCTAGACTCTTGTAATCTCTTCATACGTTGTATCGGCTTCTAATCTGAAGGGTTACTTTGGGGCAGTCGGGTGAAATGGTCCACATCTTCCAACTGTTTGCACATTGTAGGCAGTATTTTCTCTCAAAGGCTAAACAAATGTGAGGAAATGTTTATAAGAATACACATTTGCAAAGTAGCAACATGATCCGTTACTCAAATTGTATGTCATGGTTCTCTGCTTTCAAAGTCTTCTTGAACCTGTTTGTGAAGCAGGAAGCAGGTTTTCTATCTTGGTCTTAATTAGACTCAGTGGTCTCAGTTTTTTGGGCGTTAAGCTTTGGACTCTTGCAGAGGTTCATACTGAGCTGTAAAGTCAGCTCTCTACAGCTCAGCGTGGGATAAATGGTTCATTAACAGACGACATTAGCATCTAATTCATTATAGAAACCTCACAATTTGGGAGCGCATTTTTATTGTCAAGCGTCTCCATCAGCATCCAGAGGAACAGTGGGTGGAAATCCCAATTAAAAGCGCAGATTTTTGTATTTTCATTTATAGTGAAAAGAGTATTTTTGGATTCGGCAGTCAAGGCATTTCACATAACGACATATTTCATAATGATCAGTTTGTGTGTCTGTCTGATAGATGGACTGAAATGAGTCTGTTGTAGTTTATATTTGGCGTCAGAAGGCAGATCAAAAGTGATTTACTTGCTTACAGATTGTTGCCAGAGATGATTTGAAATCCTTTTGCTCATTGAATAAAGTCTTTGCTTAGCATCAGACAAGATGATCCGTGCATTGGCCTGCCTGAGTAAACTCATAATTCAGTTTGCCAAGATGCAGCAACACAAAATTTCAATCAACAACCATCAATCAGATGTTCCTCAAGAATAATTTATAAGCCCCAGTTAAATGACCCAAGTTTAAGTCCTGGTCCACTTTATGAGAACGTTCTGCAGAAATGGGACGAGGTGGACAGAGTGAACTGGGGGTAAAGCTACTGTGGAAGATAAACTGCAGCTTAATTTGTTCAGAATGAGATGATCATCTCTGCTTCTTGAGCTGCTTAGGAAAGATAGGAACGTATGTGCGTCTCAATGTGCTTTTCTGCATGTGTGTGTGTGGCGAGTGCAGTAAAGAAGGGGCAGCACAGTATGCACTGTGGGTGGTTGGCGGGGCATTTCATTGTGCTTCCTCTTGTGGGTTATAATTAATTGCTCAATCTCCTCTGCACTGTGTAATCCTGTTCTGTGCCTTTGTCTTTGCCGTAATTTCTGCACATTTGGCCTAATTGCTGCCTTCTAGATTCCCCCTTTTGTCCAAATTTCTCTTTCTCTCCATCTTTCTCCCCCTGCTGCATTTTGCCTTTACTTCAGCTCCCCTCCCTGTCTGAGCGAGAACGGCACAATCTGCTGTAAAGATTGGGAGGTCGATAAATGGAGATGAAAATGGAAGATTATTTAGAGGACTGGATGAAGATGGGCCAATTTAGCAAAAGTACATTTGTGATGAGGCTGTAGAATATTTTAACTCCCTGGTTTTCACTTGAAAAGTGGTAACAAAGACGGCTCAGACCCTATAGGACTAAATAATATCCAACAAGGAGGTCGGGCAGTCTTACAAAAGGCTTCGTCTGAAAGGATGGTTGTTATAATTCAAGCCAAGAGATGCATGCTTTAAAAGCGAAGATGTGTCTCTACTGTGTTGCTAATACCGTCACTGTGTGTTGTGAAGCAGGTATTGTTTGACTGATCTGTGCTGTGGTCTCAGGGGAGATGTTTAAACTCTTTTTTTTTTCTTCAACACCAGACAAAGACATGTAAGTGTGAGCTACAGCACAGTTCACACAATTACATGATATCTGTTTCATTATTCCAGATGTCTTATTTGATGAAACGCTCTTACTGTATATGCAGCGTATACCCTAAAATAGTCTAAACATTACGAAAAATCTCAAGTTTGTTTTCTGTCTCTAAAGGATTTTGTAGTTTACCTTTAAAATACCAGTATTTTTTGAAAACACATCTCTCAGTCATCCCAGTGGAATCTAGCCAACTAGTTACTGTTTTGTGTTCAGACATCCAATCCCGAGACTCCTGCCGTTTCCTTAATGCAACTGGGATGAATGACACTTAGTTTGGTGATCCAAGCATAAAAAAATCATTTAGAAAAGCTCAATAGCAACGTGTCTCTCCAGAACCAATATGGGTACTCAAAGACTCCCTGTGAACAGTTTTTATTGACGCCATCCGCAGTGTGTGCTATTTTCTTAAACAAAGTAAACTGATTCTTAGTTATGACATTTGATCGATGTCAGAGGTGCCCCCACTGGTGTTGACATCTCTTAATTTCACTTCCTGCAGGTTCAAATGTTTCTGCTTGGACGCCTCTGGGAGTCTCAGGTGTCAATGTTGAATAGCTGAGTGTGTTGCAACCCACTAACCCAATTTTTCTTTGCTCTCACAGGGGAAAGCTATGTTTGTGCATCAGAGAACTTCTACAAGAAGGTCGACTACACAAAGAACGTGAACCCCAACTGGTCCGTGAATGTAAAGGCCTCAGCGAGCCAGAAGAACATGCAGTCCTTGGCTGCCAAGGCTGCCGGCGATACCAGAGAGGGCAAGGACTTTATTCGACCCAAGCTAGTGACGGTGATGCGCAGCGGCGTGAAGCCACGCAAGGCCGTGCGCGTCCTGCTCAATAAGAAAACTGCGCACTCCTTCGAGCAGGTGCTCACCGACATCACAGAGGCCATTAAACTTGAAAGTGGCGTGGTCAAGAGGATCTACACACTTGACGGCAAGCAGGTAAGTCTCGCCTTTAGCTGCCGCTCAGCTTACATTATGCTCTCAGGTGATCGCATGTGATGCTGCGAATGAAAGGTGCATATGAAAAACTAACCTTTTTAAAATCCAAATGTACCAAACTCCTTATGCCCTTTGCATTTGTCTGCATTTGTTTAATGTGCAAAGGGCCCTCTGTTCTGGGAATAACTGGAACAAAGATGGCACAGTGCAGATTGTAAGTAGAGCTGCACAATAGGAAAATTTGTGGTCAGGATTGAGGACAGTTCTTCATTCATACATCCACCCACACCCAGCCAGGTATCAGGATCAAGTACTTTCATAGTGGCCACAGGAGGTAGAGGACAAAATGTCCTCTCTTACTCTCAATCAACAATGACATGGCAGGTCCATGAGAACTTTGAGCGTCCATGAGAACAACCTGTGTACACAATGACCTTTATTGTCTACAGTCTTTGTTCTGACTTTCAGTCTGAGGCAGCATTTTCTCCTGTCTTGTGGTTAAAGTCATTAGTACCTGTCCACCGGCCTTTGTTGTGGAGTTAGGCCATGAGTCCATCGGTCATTGAAAAGCCCCGAAGTCCTGGGAGGTTCTGTCTTCCACCCACTATGGTTGTGTACAAAAGGCCAAGCCATGTATTGATGTTTGATCACTTTGTCCCAATTGTTGCTCTATTTAGGATGCTGGTACTTTAGTAAAACAATACGAATATAGGTCTGTCAAACCTGTACATGTGAATGGGACCAATGTCAACCAGGACACTGAAGTCAGTAAACGCTTTCAACTCCTGAGCTACTTTTCTTGTGCATATGAATATTTGTAGAACTTGAAAAATCTCATGCACACAGAATTCCAGGTGGACAGGATGTGTCAGGTACAATATAGCTCCATTTTTTGGTGAGGTTGCTTAGACACATCTGAGGGTCATCAGACAGTCCTATTCTTCTCATTTTAAATCTGAGATGATGCTTTACCTGCATGTTGAGCACAATGCAGACATGTCTCCTGTCATGTAAAAGAAGCAACAGAATGAAGGGCAAAGTGCCATTAGTGACCTTGACTATTCTCTGGTGTTCGGTTAAGGGATCCGCCGGCAGTTGTAGCCAAGCAGAAATTCAGGGCACTCAAATCCCCATGAGAAGACACTGGAAAAAAAATAGTATCCACTGGCTGGCTGTGGACAGTAAAAACCTGCAGTGACATCGGACCTATATTTTATATACACACAAGTGTGAGGTTAAAGCTAATACTCCTGAATTAAACCAATCTAGATTAAGGTCTTGATTTTATTACCTGCAAACATTGCTTTTCCAAAAGGAAACTCCCACTTAGCCGCTATTAAAAAGCAATGACTGAAGCTGTAATCTGTACTGTCTTCAGAGTCACCACACTGCATTGACAGAAACAGTAATTTTACCTCACAGCACACTGGAGTTACTGGTCTACGGCTGACTTGATCATTTAGCTTGTTTGTTATTGTGTGACTTTCAAGGCTAAAGTAGCACAGCGTCCACAGCAGTATGCGAGTTTCCATGTAGCAACGGCATCGTGCAGAAACCTACCTCACATCACGTGGGAGAAAGTTTCAGAAGGGCTTTGAGGCTAAAGCATACATACTCTAACCAAAATTCGAATTTACAGATTTGAATACATCAGAAACACCACTGGTGTATAAATCTCATATAACAACAAATAATGGGGCTGCCCTTTAAGCCTGGAAAGATTCATATCTGACTAACATTCTTTATTTCACAGGAAAAACAAATTCCACAGGAAATTTGCAACTGAGTCTACCCTGGGTTGCTAGTTAATAGTGCTGCTTGCTAAATTTAATCAGCAGAATATATTTTTATTTTAGAGGTTTTGTAACTTTCTGTTTGACTCTCTGACTTTGTCCAGATTGAAGCTGTGATTCCCAGACACAGATTGTAAACAGCAGCAGTCAAGCTGCAGCAACAGGCCTTGCATTCGCACAGAAAATGCTCTCGCATGTTTTTTGTTTTTAAGACAATTAAGCGCAGATTGTGAGAGAATACATTATGCCTTGGCAACAGTCGCATTTAAGCTGTGCCTCAATTGCTGTTGTGATAAAGTACATTCATTTCTTGTATAGGCTGGTACTTCCAATAAAGTTGTACCATGAGGATTAGGAGATTACATACTGTTGTAATGGGACGCAGCTGCAAATTCAGCTGAAACAAAAGCGCAAGAATGGTGAAAGCTAATCAGATGACCCATATGAGGCAAACAACATGCTTTAACTTTGCCTAAAAGTCACCCCCTGGGGAGGACTATTGTTTTCTCAACACAGCTGGCTAAGCCAAAAGGACATAATGTTTTATTCATAGTTATGCTTTATTGGAGCAGCCACCATGCAGGGTCACCCACCTGGAAGTCTGTGGAAAGGTCTGTGAGATGGACCGTCTAATATGTCCTTTATATCAACATGTGTGCTACTTTAAGAAGTAATAAATAAATTACAAAACAGGAAACAAAATTTGGTTCTAATATAGTTTTCTGTGCTGCATGGAGTGATAGAAACATCCAACAGCTGAATAAAATGTATCTTGCAGATAAACGCAGTATGTTTTCTCATGATAATTTGAAAACTCACACCCGTCACACCTGTAACTGTCTGCACAGATCAAGTACCTGTGCTTTCCAGACTATTGTGAATCCCTGTTAATTAGCGTAGGCGGGGATGTGGAGCAATGCGTGAAAGCATGTGTGGATACGAACACGGACATCTGTTCCTCAGTCCTCTCTTTGATATGGTTAAATGTTCGCTAATTCTCCTGTAGGGACCTTTTTCCTGTATAATTCATTACAGATGGACTGGGGATCGTGCCCTGCTGAGCTCCTTTAGGTGTTGTACTCCTTCAGTTCTTTTTCCTCTGTATTAATAAGGCTGGAATCACACGAGTCTTCGAGGAGGGGAGGTGCGCTGAAATGATAGATGGGGGAATTTGATTTTAATGCTTTCTCCCAGGGGTGCAGTCTGGCTGCCCCAGGTCTCACACCGGTTTTCCTGCAGACACACTCGCTAAGATGTTCGGATGTTGTAATCACCTCATTGAATATGACTTTTATTTTCCTGTTTCGGTGTTTTTATCTTTGTGGTTGGGCTGTGGTTCCTCTTCTTGCCATGTGTTTTCCTCCATGCATTTTTAATGATGATGTGTTTTCACAAAATGAATTTAATAGCCGCCATATGGTAGCCGTTCCAGTCCGAGCGTATTGATTGATTTGTCATCGCTGCGGATATAGATTAATTGCTTCGTGATTAGTGTCCAATGATTTTGGACTCGTGCCAGTTTCACTGCAACGCACGGAAATGTGAGAAAACGCTGCACACATTATTGCGGCGTCTTTGTGTGCAGAGGCACACTGCAGCTGCTCTGTGGTGGAGGTGATATGGTAGAAGCAATATTGATGCAGTGCCCGCCCCTCCCTGACTCTGCGCCGATCCTCCTCTTCCCATTCCATTGCGATAGCTGCTGGGACCGGTTGCTAGGAGACCACATCCCAGGCACAAAGAGAGCCCAGCTGGTGTGGACTGGTCTGTCAGATACCACATCCTGTAGTGGGTGTGAGAGTTTACTATCAATGCAAGCCTTTGGTTTAAAAATCATATGTCATGTATTTGGTTTTTTTGTTACCTGTATGCATTCCAGCATTGGGTGTGACTTGGAAGGATTGTGGATGATGTTTTTGCATGTATAGTTTTTTAAAGCATCAGTTTGTGGCTGAGATAAAAGGTGTTTGAGGTTTTTATAGTATTTTTGAAATGCCTACTTTTCACTCTTGATCTTCCTCTTTTCTCTCAGCGCTGTGTAGACTCTAAAGACAGTCTGCCCTCCTCTCTTTGTCAGTGTTGTGAACAAAATCACTCCCATTTTCCCCTCAAATGCTGGTGCTTTTCACTTCAATCGGGAAGGGTGGGGCCAGTGGATTCACGAGTCATTTTCCTTTCTTAGAGCAAATTAGGATCATTTTATTTTCGCTGATGGGTAATAATAATTTCCCCGTGCCTAAAAAGAAAAAAGTACATTTCTTGATT
>JAPZEB010000006.1:13483408-13499689 GCA_029783705.1 Chaetodon striatus
CATACCTAGCCTAAATAACTTGTGCCTGTGTTCTAACACATAAATAAAGTAAAAATAAACATAACCTTAGTAGAGTCCACTGCTATAGACTATTCAAAATATACATAAGCTGTTGTAGTCTTGAAAATCGTCAGAACCTAAATGATATGTCATATCAACACAGACATTTTTACCAAATATAAATACGTGCTGAAGTGGCTTTTACACTCATGGTTCCCAGAAGATGAACCCACTGACTTTGGTGATCCCCGGACTTTTCCTCTAGGTTTACATGTGTGGTTTTTTACCTAATTATCTCAAGAACTGTAGAAGGGATTGCCATGACATTTCAAGCAAGCTTTCATGCTCCCCTCAGGATAAACTGTAGTAACTTAAGTGATTCCTTCCTCTCATCATCCTTAGCCGTACTTGTTTATTAGCAAATGTTAGCATGTTGACATGCAGAACTAAGATACGAAGCCCCTAAAGTCCTGAAATGTGATATGTGCACAAGATAACTTGTGGCAAGAAGATAATTATCTCATGAGCACATGTTAGTTTATTGTGCACAAAAAATTATCTTGTGCGAACAAGATAACAACTTGTTCCCACAAGATAATTAACTGAGGGGCTCCGTACTAAGATGATGAATTTAGTGATTACACTTGCTTTGAATCAACATGGTGAGCATGTTAGCACGACACATGACATCTATTGCACGTCTGTTTGTCCTGGAAGAAAGGGTCCTTCCTCAGGTGCTCTTCCTGAGGTTCCTACCATTTTTTCCCCCTTTTTAAAAGTTTTTTTGGGGAGTTTGGGGAGACAGAGGGAGGTCGTATGCTGATTTGTGATTTTGGGCTTTATAAATAAAAAATTTTATAAATAAAATTGAATTGAATTAAATGTAAGTATGCTGATGTTAGCATTTAGCTCATAGCAGTGCTTTGCTGTGAGTACAGCCTCACAGAGCCGCTAACATGGCTACAGAGACTTTGTCTTGCAATGATACACGTTAATGCCAGGTTATTTAGGGTCTCAAGTTTCCTGTCTTCTGCCTTCACAGGTTACCTGCCTTCAAGATTTCTTTGGTGATGATGACGTCTTCATCGCATGTGGACCGGAGAAATTCCGCTACGCCCAGGACGACTTCTCTCTGGATGAGAACGGTGAGTGTTATGGCATTGGTCTGTATTTTACATCATAAAAAGAATGTTTCCATCCACCTGTTTTGGTGGATTGAAGGGCACCTAAATTCGTATTTTCTTTTGCCAGTTATCTAAAAAATTTGGTTGAAGTTCGTACTACATTTGGATAGAAACCCTACTACAGTCAGACATGGTGGTGAACAGCTTATCAGCTTTGTGCAATATGTTAAAACCACAGTAAACATACAGTATTAACCTTATAATAATTGTGTAGCAATACCAAAGACATTATAGCTGTTATAAAGCAAAAGACACCTACAGATTCGTCTTTACACATTAAAACACTTGACAGGGCTCTTCCTCTGTAGATGCCTGCATTTTGATTTAACACATAACAAAATATAAACCTGATAATTAGATACTGAGAATTTGGATGTGTGAAAAATGATAAAAACAGAAATGTGAGCAGTGAGCAAAATCCTCAACATTTAGATGTATCATATTGGATTTTTCTGTAAACATGGTATACTCACATACAAAGCTGGGTGCTTGAGGAGAAAAAGGATGTATGTGAGAGGGAGGCTGAGGAAGAGAGAAGTCTGTTATCTGCAGCCGGCAGCAGGGATAGGAAAAAGGTGGAGAAGAAGAAGAGCCATTAATCTGTCCGGTGACAGGTTTAGGCCAGCTGATCTGTTGGTGCTGATACTGCCGGGAAGTCGAGGAGAGAAAATGTGAAGCCAATCCTCTCACAGAGTCTCTGTGCTCCCCGCAGACCTGCAAACCCTATTTTTAACAACCCACTTCCACCTTGTGTCCCCTCCTCAAATCGTTCAGTATCTCCTAAATGTCTTTTAATCTTCACACGGCGCTGACACAGGGGCTGATTTGTCATTATGTTCCCTTCATCTCCTCTCTTCCCCTCAGTTACTCGTCAAATCTTGGTAGGGTGGAGAAGACGCCAGTTCATTTCTAATGATCTGGGTCCTTTCCTTTCAGCGTACGCGCTCCCCAATGGAACCAAAGCTAAATTGTTTCATTCAGTCTATAATAAGCTTGGGGCAATGCTAAATAAAATGGCTGATAGTCTGGAGCATCCAGACATCTCTGACTCGGCCTCAGTGGAGTGGAGGGGAGTAGAGGAGGGAGCCCTGTCTGTCTGTGATGCATCACATGGACATTACAACAATACACAGATCACTCTGGATGATTTATGGACAAATCCTGACGTTTTGTGCGGCTGAAACTTGAACTCTGAGTAACCTTTGATGTGCTTTTCAAGAAGCTAATGTTCTATATATGGAAAAATAAGCAGGACATGTTCCATCTACACTTTGTTTGGGCTAGAGATGAACTTTAAATGTATATATCTTTTTTCCTCCACTCACACAGCTTTAAAGCTTGGTTTCGCAGAATTCCCGAAATAGATTTAAATCCCTCGTGGTTATTTTTCACACTCCTTATGTTAAACACAACACTATGATGGACATGCAGACAGGGAGGAGGACATGTGTACCTGCAGCTCTGTTTATGCAGCAACAACATCAGTTGAAGCTGAGAGGGAATCTGCACAGATAGACTCGGGGGCTATTTCGAGACCACTGAGTAGACCAGACAAGCTGCCAGTCTGGAGCATTGTCAGTGGAGTGGTGGCACACCTTGAAAACAATAGCACATGAATGCGCGTCTGTATCCAGTAGTGTGTGAAGGTTAAGAGAGAGAAGACAGACGCGGTGCGATCCCAGGAGACGGAGGGAGGACAGATAGTATAATTAGCATCAAAAGTGGAAAAGAGGAGGGAGGGGGGAGGAAAGAGAGAGCCTGACAGTACAAACAGAGAGGGGGGGATGCAGAGGGAGGAGCAGCGATGTCTGGAGTCTGTCTACCCTGATTAATACAGTGACCCAGAATATACTGCGTACATTTCTATTTGATTTATAGAAACTGCCATATATGTACATAGATTCAAAAGCAACAGATATCACTCGTGAATGATAACCAGTGAACCTATGACTACAAAGATAGCAGTCAAAGTATTTACTCTGCAGCTGGGTATTGTTCAGAATTTTAATTTCCCTGCTGATACCAAAATATACGATGAGCGTGATGCTCAACATTAAAACACATTTAAATACACAGTGGTGCAGTGACTAGCACAGCCGCCTCACAGCAAGAGGTTTCCTGGTTTGAAGGGTGGGGGAGCCTTCTTTGCAGAGTTTGCATGTTCTCCCCGTGTCAACGTGGGTTTTCTACAGGTACTCCAGCTTCCTCCCACAGTCCAAAGACATACAGGTTAATTGTTGACTCTAAATTTCCTGTGGGTGAGAATGCAACTGTGAATGGCTGTCTGTCTCTATGTGTCAGCCCTGTGATAGTCTGGCATCCTGTCCAGGTTGTAAACTCATTTAAGTCGGTTATTTGTCACTGGTGTTGGAAAATGACCTAAAAATTTATTTTTTATTTTTTATAGTTTTTGTTGATGTTGAAACTCAGACATTTTTGCAGATATCTTCCTTTAACCTGGCATTTGCATTAATTATTATAATATCTGACCCATGCGATCATAATGACGGATAGCATCACTTTTTTGTGTCCCCTGGAAGCTGTTTCAGTTGTTTTGCGATCTTCTTGCAGCATTTTTTCTAAATGGATGTTTTCTTGTGTCATCAAATTGGTCAAGATGTTTCTTTACTTGCTTGTGTTGTGTCTTAGCATGTCTTTTCTTAATGTGCAGTGTGTTGAGCTTTCAGGGCCACCTCAAAAATACCTTTTTTTTTTAATTTAACAAAGGAAGCAACATATATTAATTTTCTTTTAATTGTTTATTTAGGGGCGACAATACACAATATATGTAGTGTACCAGATGCAGATAAAAGCTAATTTTCATCTACAGTCCCCAGGCGGAGGGCACTTGTGAAGCATACATTACAGAGATACAGAGGTCTTTCAAATATTAAATGTTGTCTCAACACAAGCAGTCAAACTTTAACCTTACCTAAACAATGAATTAAAATAACCAACACAATTTGGATTGTAATAAGGTAATATCTGATACAAGTATTAAGTTAAAAGACAACACCAGTCCAGTACCACCTTTCAGTACTTGACCTTTTTAGTTGCATAGCGGCATGGACACATGCTGGTTGGTATAAAGGTTACATTTACAATAATTAAAGTCTACAGCTCTACCAACCTGCTGCTAATTGTCTTGCTTCAGCATGTTAAACACTGATGTTTACATAAAACAGAAGCACATCAATAAATCAATTCTAGTGGACACACCTGTGCACAGTGTGACCCTCATCGACCATTAGTAAAGCCTGTGCCCACACAGCACTGGCCTGGGTGTATTACATACATGCGTTTGAACCTAAACAAGACAAATGGGAACGTGCATACTACCGTTATAATGAGGTAGTTAAATCCATTTATATTTAAAAAATGAATGAAAATAAAGAAATTGATTTGGTTCAGGATCACAGCAGCTACTCTGCTGGCTTATCAAAACTACGCATCAGGGGTGGGTGATATGGCCCTAAAATAATGTCTCTGTATTTCAGGGTATTTTTGGGATGTGATATTCTTGATGACATGACAAATTAGTAAAACAAAATGTGAATATATTATTAATTTAAGAATATATAATTGCAACAAAATAAGTGATATAGTTTTACATGTCAGCCTAACAGTTTGCCTTCAAATATTCAGTAAAACAACATAAAATCTACCACAAATTACACATTTAAATAGTTCTCAAATACAAAAAATGTACCCTGGCATCTATATATATAAATCATCAGGCAATTTCCTTTTTTTTTAGCAAAATCCTAAACGATAGATTCAGACATTCTGATGACCCTTTAAGTCATACTAGGGCAGAGCATGAGCATGAACAAATGCAGTAATAAGTGATGTTTTCTAACTTTCTTTGTGCTTCTCTCCACAGAATGCAGGGTGATGAAGGGAGCCAAAGGCCAGCGTGGTTCAGTGAAGAGTCCTGGTCCAATCAGGCGCATCAAGTCTCCTGCTGAATCGAGTGAGCCCATCATTATCTCACCCACACTGTAACACTTCCTGTTTAAAGTACAGCACAAACCGACCTCCCCTTGTTCTATAAATCAAAACAAAGAGCCAGTGGAAAATAAAATGGAGCCGTTTCTGTTGATGGAATCATACGTACACTATAAAATATGACAGCAGAGTGATGTAGTGATCGGCTCCTGCTGCT
Organism: Chaetodon striatus; assembly: GCA_029783705.1. Classification (NCBI taxonomy): domain Eukaryota; kingdom Metazoa; phylum Chordata; class Actinopteri; order Chaetodontiformes; family Chaetodontidae; genus Chaetodon; species Chaetodon striatus. The sequence goes on from JAPZEB010000006.1 coordinate 13,488,758, forward strand.
GCTCTGTAGCTGACCTTCACCTTTGACCTCAGTCTGATGGGAATGGTTAACATAAAGATGGATTTCTCCCTGAGGATCAATACTTTAAGATCATAGTTGACGGTCAGCCCTGCCCCCAGTGAGAATTTACATGTCAATATTTATTTTGTTTAACTATAAGATGGATTTTGTTGTCTGGAATTTGATAAAGGAGTTAAAATCCTCTGTGTTGTCTGGCTGTGCTTCGAGAGCTGAACTCGGACTGTTTTTACTGGGGGGTCCAAACAACATCGGCTCCTTAATCTCCCTAAAACACCTCATAAAACCCCTCTAATACTAGAAAATGGGGACAGCTTTTGTTCATTGAGGGTAATCTGATGAGATTTAGAATAATGTTGCTGTTGCAGATTCTTTAAAAAAACATGAATAAAACATGAGAAGTAAACAAAGAGAGTGTAAACAGCTCTCAGCTGTTTGTTTGACAATCAGGCATTTTAACATTTAATAATATCCAGGAGGCAGTAGTACAAAAGAGAGACACTGGTGCATGCTTGTGCTTGAATCTTTCATACGAACAACAGCTTTTAACAGTGGAAAACATTGCTATACCTCTTTGTCGCAGTGCTGTGTGAGTTTACATAGCTGCACCATGAAGCTGGCTGAACAGTTGGTGCCATGAAATCTGATCGGGCGCAGGCATGAGAAAAAAAAGCTGTTATCTTTGACAGCTTTCATGTAAACTATGAATGCTGGAAAACAACACTCAGAAAGCTATGGCACCCATTTTTTCCTCACGTCTCACATGACACATTTTAATAATGCACGTGTTAGGTTATATATTTTGTAAACCTTTTAAATCTCCCACTGGTTATTATTGATATATACCATGATGGCACAACCACATAGAGGTTTTAGCACGTGCTCTTACAGCCTGTTTAAGTATGAGTAAGTGACAGTGTCTCTTCAACAGCTGAAGGACAGAGCAGGTGAGTTATTAAATCCCCTGGAGGATAAACGCAGAGTTGATGCTCTCAGAGTTGGCAGTTCAGTTGCAGCAGTTAGTCCACAGTTCTTGTTTTACTCCACTTTAGGCAATAGGTGGGGAGTGGGGGGGGGTTTGGTGATGGCGTCTCCATCCCCTGCGGGGTCCCTCGGTCCTCCAGTGGTCTTGAATATTTTATTGATTACTGATGGGGCTGATGGCCTTTGAAACAGCAGATGGTCGGCTAACATGCTGGTAGTTAACTGTTGAGCATTAACCACCTCTGCAACACCTGAGAGGTCAGCGGGGTGATAACGGGGTCGTGACAGGAGAAACATACATGACTTGCATGTGTTCACTGGGATTAGTGCTTGTAAGTAAAGCTTACTGATCATTCAAAATGCACTACCAAAAGAAGAGGATGTTAAGTTATTCTTCCTGTGCAATATTCTTAATCTATTGCTAGAATAAATCTGCTAGGATCTTAAATCTTTTCCAGCCACCTAACCCATACATTAAAAGCTGAAGAAATAAAACAACCATACAAACCCAAACGTAACCATCCATTCAGTGGTATAAGGTTGTATTGTATCTTATTTTATGCTCCGCAAGGTGACCTTGGGTGTTTTGAAAGATGCCTTTTAAATAAAATGTATTATTATTAATAGTAGTAGTAGTAGTAGTAGTATAGCAAATGCTCTAGCAAAGGCAGAGGAACATCATTTATTTTTTCACAGATGATCTGTCTCATGTCCTACTGTCACTTAACACTTATTTTTATAAAAGTGACCAACTACAGCTTTAATATCAGATCCAAGTTGAAATACAGACATCTAGACAGCTGCAGGGATCTGGCTAAAGCACCTCACTGTGAAATTATAATCAAAAACTATCAAGTACTGTATGTTGCCATCTGTTTCTGAATGCTTCTCCTGCCTCTGATTGGCTAAAAGCTTGTATGGAGGCCTCTTATTGGCCAACAGCTCAACAGTAGGTGTGTATGCGCTCTGAACTGCACACTTTCCTTCTCCAGCATGTTATATCAGTCTGAAATAGTATAAGTCTAATTTACAGAGCAGTTAGCCTACTTACCAGCACGTTTTTCAGCCTCTGGCATCTAAAAAAAATCTACTTGTATCGGGGTGCACTGGGTTTAATGAGCTGAATGCACTGAGTGTGTTTGGCATGGCCCTGGGATGGAAGCCAGCGATGAAACAAAGAAATCTTCAATTAAACATCGCCACAGTGGAATAAGTTTTCTACAGAGGATGACTAAATCTCTTAAATGAGGGAAAAACCTGGACAATGTGGGCAACTTTGCTGAAAAGGTTACTCTGCCTCTGCTGCAGCTGAGTGTTTGGTGTTTCAATAAAACAGCTGCACTCTCTGTTCAGTCTGTGTGGGAGAGCCGCTCGTGTTTAGATATACTGATTTTAAGATCCTAAGATAATAGGACTTGTGATTTTAAGGTTTGTCTTTTTAAAGTGTTCAAGCAGCTTGTTAAGTCTACATTTGTAAATGTGGCTGAGTGGTTAAATGAAGCCAGTCGCATTAAGTTGGTTGACAATGAAGCGTTGTGTTTTCAACACTTGCTGGCTCAAATTTACACTGGCCATCTGGCTCATAGTGTTCAGAATTCTTTTCATCTCTTATAGACAAAAAAGTCTTTTAAAGCACTTAACACACACAACTACGTCGCATCGCTCCGCTCTTAGATATAAACACAATGTTCCACACACACGGAGTCCTAGCAACGTGGCAGGACGCAGAGTGGGTGAATAAAATGTCATCTAACAAACAGAGAGCTTGTCAGCCACCTAGACCTGGACCAACTGTGTGCCCCGACGCTGAAGCCAAATGAGGCCACAGTTCAGGAATGACTTTAGTCCAGAGCCAGTGAAAGAGTTTCAGGCCTCTCTGGCACACTTTCCAATCCACACTACTGTTTACCTCTTTTTCTCCTGTTTCCCTCCTCCTCCTCTTCCCTCCTCTTCCCTCCTTATCCCTGCCGCTCTCCCTCTCCTCTGTGGGCTCCCTCAGCCAACGGGACGGGCTCCAGCAGCCAGCTCTCCACCCCGATTTCCAAGCATTCCCCCACCTCCACCCCCAACAGTCCAGGCATCAACAACAAGCAGAAGGTACCCGAACCTCTCTCCCTCTCCTGACCTGTCATCTTTTTGCCCTTCTGTCTCCAAATCCATCACTTTTTTGCTCTTAAATGTCCAGTGTGCAAGATTTAGGGGGAAATACTGGCAGAAATTAAATGGAAGTCAGTTTTTCTAGTGTATAATCACCTGAAAATAAGAATTACTGTGTTTTCTTTACCTTTAAAATAAGCCGTTTGTATCTGCAAAGGGAGCAGGTCCTTGTCTATGGAGATTGCCATGTTGCATCTCCATGTTTCTACAGCAGCCCAGAAAGGACAAACCAGACGCTGACTCTAAATAGAGCCATTTGCATTTTTGCATCAGCCACCATAGGTTTTCCCATTTTAAATCACCTGGGGTCTCATTTATAAAGCAATCCATAGGATCCATACCAAAAATGTTGGGACGGACAAAAGCTAAAAATGGTGCGTGCAAAAAAATATTCGACAATGTCTATAATCAGGTTTCAACCTCAACATCTGTGTCGCCAATTTTCAGTCTCCAAAATGTAGCATGGGTCAAAGCTTCTCTCATCAAGTGTGTTTTCATACATCACAAGTTTTGTGTGGGAAGCGGCGTACGCCTCTTTCAGGCCTCGTTTTGTGTGTACGTGTATAAAGGAGACCCTTGCTCTGTTTGTTTTGGAAAGGAAGAGACCTCTTCGAATAATTTGACTCCCGATAAAAACCTCCTGAACTATAAACACTGAAGGAATTCTAAGCAGGAGAAGTTTCAGCTGGTTGCAATCTGCAATCCTCAACACTAGATGTCACTAAATCCCCCTAAATCTTAACACAGTGAACCTTTAACTGTGAAATCATTCGTGTGCCTTTGCTCTTCTGTGTTTGCAGGATCTCTACTTGCCCTTATCTCTGGATGACGACGACTCTCTCGGCGAATCGATGTAGACTCTCCTCCTGCAGCCTGCCTCCTTTTTGGCCTGAAAACACAGAAGTTTTTATACCTCTGCTGCTTTCCACCTTCACTCACAGTGCCACCTGTTGTCTAGGAGAACCACTCTTTGTCTCTTTTTAAGGCCTTAGCCACCAGGGCTATGACACCATTTGCTGCTTGAGAATAACACAAACCTGGTTTTTCTTTTTTGTTTCGTCGTAACAATCAGCTCACTAATCTTCAGGCGTACGTTTCTATGTGGAGGTTTATAGCCACTATTTCTCAAAAGGGCACACAGTTCACTGACCAGCAGATTACACGGTGTAAAAATTTCACTCTTGTCTCCAACATTTTGTTAAAGGATGCACTCTCACTTTAATATTTGGGTCACAGAATTCCAAGCAGCAAATGGATATTTTTAGGGGTGTTAGTCAGAGCTGACTCAACTTTTGTATCACTTGTATTCGTGACGTTCCTCCATGTCCTCCTGTCCTACGGTTAAAGGTGTGAAAGGTAATGGCTCCTTGTCAGAGGAAATCTGCTCAGCCAGATGAAGTCTGTCTAACCCGCTGTAAATACTGTGTATAGCTATCCATCGTAACATCTCTGCCCAATGTCCATCGCTGTGCTTCCATAACGTCACCACAATGTCCGTCTAACGTTTGCTCAACATGATACAGGGTATGGTCAAAGTAAAAGAAGAGCCAAACTCAAGTTCCACCACAGAGGGTGAAGATGTGTGGGATGCAGCTCCTGACTGAAGAGGATTATAAGAAGCCAACGCCTCCTCAATTCACGTTCCCAACTGAATATATAAACCAGATTATAAAACCATCCATAAAATGACACTTTAAAATCACCATGACAATGGAGGCTTAAGAATTCTTATGTTGGCAATAATTGGCGTTCATCTTGTCTAATCAGGGACAAGGAAACATGTAAGAAAAAGCATCCCACATAGCCCTCAGTGAAGTCTTTGTGTTGGTGTTTCCTCTATTTTGACCCTCTTGATAGACAGTAGGCTATACATGGTATATACCCTCTGTGTTTTAGATTTTCACAAACTGCAGTGCATGATATTGATGAATGAATATGAAACTTTGGGCATGTAAAAAGCTGATTTGAAGGACCTAATGGTGCATAAAAAAACAACCAAAGGAAAAAAATATTAGGCCCTTTTTTTTTTTTTTAAACAGAAAAGCCAACTCATTCAGTCTACAGTTTCTATTGACCGAGTCTAAATGATGCCCACCACGACTCGTGGTGACGTTTTATAGTACAATGTGTGAAATTCAAAGATAAATAAATAACGGTGTCAAAGCCAAAGTATGATTTTTAGATCAAGAACTATAGAAAAGGGAAAATATGTAACTTTATTAGTTGTAAAATTCTTTAAATATTCCGGAGGAAGCACACCTGGAGATTTATGCATGTTACTTTTAATGCATCAAAAATAACGTCAAGATTAAATCATCTGAGGCAATTAGAGTTTTATCAGGGCGCTAAACAGTAGTGGGATTTCTCCTATTTTGCATGGCTCAGCATAGTTCTCAGATACAGGGGAGATGAAAACGTAACTGTTGTCTAAATCTATGTGTGGGTTTTAAATTTTTATAAAGTTTTATTAATTTATATCAAGGGTACTTGTCTAGGATTTTTTTTTTCTAGTTGCTCACGTGAGCTCTTAACACTAGTACTTTTTTCAAGCCTCTGTGTGCAACTTTCTACGGCCATGTTTCTTTTTCTATCGACTTGCATCGCGTGTCTTACAAATCCACTGAATAAGAGTTTTCTCAGATTTTTTGCAGGGAATCGAGCCTGAGAATCACTAAAATTGGACGAAACTGAAGCACAAAGCAGGGATCTACTTATTTATCTCAGCAACAGACACTTTACTGTCTACTTGCCAGCATTACAATGCGTGACCACAATTCATTTCTCAATATATTGAAAAAAAAAAATTCTTTTAAATTAACATCTATGCATTCGGATTCAAGAATAGTTAAAAATAGTTTCTCTTTTCTGTAGGAATGGCCTTTTTATAAACCAATAGCGTAACGAGAAATGAACTAAAACTGAACTCTCCATGCAGTTATTCCATTGTGATGATGTGACAGTCTGAAAGTTGTATGTCTTTAGGAGTGATCTGGTGCCCGCCCTCTGGATGAGCTTTGAATAGTTTATTTACATCAGCCACTTGATGCTCACCAAACTATCTGGTGCTGTGAACTACACCTTTCTCCTGCAGGGAGTGCTGCCACTTCAGCACAACAGCTACTATATCAGCTAATCCAACAGCACGGACACCTCACTTTACCCACCATTTTGTACAAAACCCCCATTTATTGTCAAACTATCAGTTCTGTATAACCTTACATGCTAATAATGTTCTTGTTTCCTTGATTTTTCTACAGCTTATTACAGCTCTACAGCATATAAAACCTTAACAGAAAATGTTGGTTGTCTTGTGTTAACCTGCCGCCACCATGTACGATGGATGGTGTGAGTTCATCACCTACAGTGGTGCCTTTTTTTTTTTTAGATTTACCGTCTTTTTGATAAACAAAAAAAAAAAATGAAATGGGACATCGAAGGCTTGTTCTTTGTTAACAGCTGTTTGTAAAACATTTTTAACGTCTTGAACGAGGAGGCCTCCCAACACACTTTGTTTTTGTAGAGTTACAGGACACTTTATCATGGTGTAAATACGCTCCCTTCCTGTTCTCTTTCATACGTATGCCTTTCTGATCGAATGAATGACATTTTTTTTCTTGGAAATTTACAATGTCCTTTTTAGTGGTATTTTGCAATGTCACAGTGGCTTGTTTCAGTGCTTCATTCAGTGTATTAACCGGTATCCTTTTGCAATTAAAACAGTTGTATTTCACCTCTGTGGTCTTGAGTTTATTTTGTTGTCTACCACTTATAGGAATAATTCAACCCCAGATGAGCATTTATATATGAATTACTCACCTGTGTAACATTGAAATTGCAAAGAAAACTTTGTTTTTCTCACATGCCTCCACGATGAATGAAGAATCCAAAGACTGAAATTTTTTTTTTGAAGAAATGCAGTTAAAGAGGATGGTGTTTAACAACTGCAGAACCATATCCAAACATCTGTCTTCAAACTGTCAGACAACCTGTGCAGTATAATCAGTCTCATTTATTCAGTCATAGGCGCAGGACTTACCAAACACATGCATTTTCACTAAAACCTTACTGTTTGAAGCACTTCTACATAACCAGTCTCAGGCATGAGCGAGTAGTGCGTCTGCCCTGTTCATGTGGAAGTGTTACTATTTAAAACACTGCCAGATAAACAGTGCAGATGCACCACTCATTCCTGCCTCAGACTGTTAGGAAGTGCCTAATGTAGTAAGGTTTTAGCAGAGAATGCGTGTGTTTCGGAAGTACTGAGCACACAACTGGGTTAATGAAACTTGCTTTATGCTGCATGAGTTGTCTGGCAGTTTGTAAATTAATGTTGTTATTATTATAGTTTTGCTTTTGTTAAACATGGACCCTCTTTTGCTCCAATTAATAAAGAATTTTCTCCATTTCTGGATTCTTCGTTCATCTTGGCAGCGTGGGATAGAAATGTTTTTTACATGAGCTCGCTGTTACACGAGGTGAGTAACTGATAAACGAGTCTTCTTTTGGTGGATGAACTACTCCCTAAAAGAGCGTATTCTGATCTAAAACAGATTTATTCATATTTAAGAGTCACCGTTCGGCTCAAAACACTACAGCAATACTTTGCTTTCACACCTATTTCCTATTCACTTACAAATCCATAATCCAGAATTTCACTAGCAAAGTCAGAAATTATAAGTATGTGTGTGTGTGTGTGTGTGTGTGTGTGTGTGTGTGCAAACCTAATGACCAATGCTGAATGTGTGCCAGGAATCTATTGAGAGACGTATAAATAGATAAAAGACTTGTAAGAGTTAAAAATAGTATTGTGTTCACGTTGCGGATCACTACAAGCCATCCATATCACCATGGGAACAACAAGTCTGTCTCTCACATTATCAGCCATGGCCAAACATGTCGAACAATGGCTGAACTGTAAACACTGTAAATGTATTAATCACAACATAATATTGAATGGAAATGTTGAATTATAATGCCTCATGCTATTTCGTCTTTATTATGACAATTTTTAACGATTAGAAAGCTAATTCAAATCAGGATTTTCAAATTTGTAAGCTGCTTGAAGAGCCAAATACTTCTGAGATATAATATGAGGTCCAGGTTGTATCCAATTTTATTAATTGATAAAATATGCTGTATGAGTCAGTGTTAGTGTAGGCACATTAACAACTGCTCCAGTAAATGCCACATGAATTTAAACTGTAATTGCAAACATTTTGATACAACTAAATCGCATCAGATCTTAATTTGGCAACTAGGCCCCGCTATGATCTTTAATTATAGTGAAGATCACAAATACTGAGGACTGTCTTTACATTTATTGCACCTACAGCCAGCCAATAATCTAAAATGTGTAATATAACTTCATCTACAATCTACAATATCTAATATGTTCATCTACAATGATCACACATTCACAAATATGATCTATATCAAAGCATCATATTGTAGATTTATTACAGCACTTTTTCTGGACCATAACTGCACATTGTCACTGTTTTATTTTTAATGTATTGTGTTGGAGAAATCCCCTCCTCTCACTGCTATAATACCACACTGGATCTGACATGCTGATATTTGTAGACTGAGTGGCGGCCTCTGCTGCAGGGCTCAAGAATGGACACACAGAAGCCATTTTTAACAACATATAGAGACACACGTTTACCTTAATGAATGTCCTGCCATCTGCTGGCGAATGTGTGTATTGCAATTTCTCCCTAACAGGAAGTCAAATCTGAGGAAAGAGTTAAAGCTTCACTAAAATCAATAAAATAACAATAAAATTGACCTCTTGACTCACTAAAATCAACTTTGGCATAGCCATAATGCCAAAAATAATTAAAGATAAACAGAAACTAGAATGTTATCAGTCACAATCTTGTTTTTTGTAAATGTACAATAATAATTCTGTAAATGTTTAACATGGGCACTGACAGTCAAATTCCTGTCTTTGTTGCCAACCATTGTAGATCGTGCAAGGTCATGACCTTGTTTTTTAAGAACCTGAACTCTTAAAAACCTCAGCAATAAAAAACTTTTTTGTAACTGAACTTTAACATTTCCACAGAAGTGAGGCTGCATAATGTCAAAGCGTCTGTTGTCTGGGTTGTTATCAGCGCAGATTACTCAAGACATTCTCCGTCTTAAGCGGCCCATTTGTGTCTTTCATACTCTGGGCTGCGAATACAAGCCATGATCTATTGTAGGTACAATACTTATCACCCAAAACAAGCAAGCATGCAGTTATTTAAGACATCCTGCCAAAATTATAACTTGTGAGACATGTGACCGTTCTGCCTTTGAATGGCAAATATGTAAGGAGACCATTAAATCAAGTCAAAAGTAGACGAATAGCTCTACTAAATAGACTTTATAAAAATACTTCACGTGGGAATTCATATTTCTAATTCCTAAGGTCTAGAACAGTCTGATCAATATTTGTGAACAATACTTGGGTTGACAGTGTGGGAGCTGCTATTACTTTTGTGCCAGGGAATGTACCCTCATTATAAATACTTTGTGCACTTCTCGTCCTCTGGATCACTTTCATATTTCACATGTTGACGATACTGAGGGTTAAAAGTTCATCGCCTTCTGTCTTCGAGAGAAATTGTTTCCTGTTCGCAAATATTGGCTGGACACATATTCCTGTTTGACCTGGCTTTCTCTAAACTAAGTCAAACACAGGATCCATTATGTATCACGAAAGTGTGTCTCAGAGGTGATGAGGGGGGTTTAACAAGATGACGAGGATTATAGTCTGATTGTGATGTATATCAGTGTGGGACAGAACACGCTGAAAGCTGTCAGCTGTGGTTTGTGTAACAGCACAATGAAAAGTTCTGCTAATAGTCCCAAGAGGCTGTGATGTTCCTTACATCTCACCATACTAAAGCGCTGAACAGACTGTACGACAGTCATATAATAACTGTGCAATTTGTGGAGCCGTGTACAGTTTGTCCTCAGGGTGGCACTAAAGGAAAGGACATAAGGTTAAAATCTCCCAGGAGAATTTCATTTCAGCGTTCTTATCAGTTTACGAAACACTTTGTGTTTAAGTATATGTTTGGCCTGAATGAAAGTGAAAAGGTTTATCCTCAAGGGAGCACAAATGTTCTCTGTAGATGTCATAAAAATCTGCACATTACATTTAAATGTTTCCTGCGTACACATAATTTTTGTGTGTGTGTGATGATGACGCCAAATGAAAAGTCAGGAGGTCATCAAAAGGATTCGTCCTCTGGGGACTGTGAGTACATTTCATACACATTTTGCCAGTAAATGATAAGATATTTTTCTCTGGAGCAGACGCTGTTGACAGAGCAGAGAATAACATCAGCCTCAGACACCGCTGACAGAGCCAATAGTCCTGAACTACTTGGAATTTAATGACCGAATATGTATGGAGTGCCAAAATGTCCACTATCAGATAAAGATAAATAAGACAATATGAGAAAACATATTTGTTCACCAGTATGTTTCAAAATTATTTATTAAACTATTTTGTTTTAACTGTTTTATGCTTTTTTATTGCATGATGCCATCATTCGCTATTACACTTTTATTTCAGCTTTTTTAAAATGTCCTTTCCTATTTCATAATGGCATTTCACCTGACAGTAGTGTTGTCACAAGGTACCACACCCTCACCTTTCAGCCAGACACATGCTCTCAGCCTGTCTTAAGTGGGATTTATACTTCTGCATTGAATCAACGCAGTACCCATGGCATAAGCTCTCCCCAGAGATGTAACTATGTGTTGACGCAGATCTCC
>JAPZEB010000006.1:13514888-13531249 GCA_029783705.1 Chaetodon striatus
AGTGTGGGATCAATAAAGTTTATCTTATCTTATCTTATCTTATCTTATCTTATCTTATCTTATCTTATCTTATCTTATCTGTGTTATTTCATCTGATTCTGAAGATTAACTGCAGCATAGAGAATAAAATACAACATAACACTGGTGTTTTTATTGGTGTATGTACAATGCCTAAACAAATCAAATGTGAGTAATTCCACCTACTGAACACATCAATTAGGAAGGTGGTGACTCTGACAGATGACAGGATGATTCTCTGTGGATCAGACTCCAAACTAAAAGTACAGCTGCAGTCAGAAGCCCCACTGAAAGTAAAGTTTAGACAAGCATTTCCCACAGAGTCAGGCTCCCATTTAGCATCAGCAGAGCAGCTCCAGGTTATACATCTTAATGACATTACATTTTTCCGCTCCTCTCCTCTGGCTTGTGGCTTTGGAAGAGAGTTGTTCATGTTCACAGAGGCTGAACGGTCTGTCCCAGAGACGCAGGAATAACAAATTTCAAAGCTGGTATGTGCCTTTCTAGGTTCAACTGGTATTTGCCTTAAAGCTCTCACCAGCATTTATATATACAACATTGCAGAAGGGCAGAAACCTCCCCGAGAGTTTATTTGTGTACGAGAGGAGCAGAATAGTCTCTCAGCTCACTTTATAAGCCCGGAAGATTCGATTGGGGTTCTGATTTTACACAAAAACAAAAAAGCTATACATTGTAATCTTTCCATCACTGTGCGGCACAGAGGAGTCAGACTCTGTATGTTTTCACTCTCTTTAGACATAAATGAAAATACCTTACCTGCTCCTGCACACAGCAGGCTTATACTGAACTATACACTCCACACACACACTCTCAGTTATAACCAAACTGCTGCATTCAGTCTGCAGGTATGTCGGGCAGTGATTTACACATTCAGAACATTAATCTCACTTTCAGGAACATGATAATCCTTCCCTGGGTACATCGGGCTGTCCTGCAGGGGAATTTGTAAAAGCTTTGGAAAACGTTTTGTGGTATTTTAGTCCTGCATACCACATCAATGATAAGTTCAGCTGATTTACGCCCCAAGAGTCAGAGAACTTATGTTGGACATATGAACCTGCTGCTGCTCCATATTTCTTTTGTTTCCAGGGGTTTTGCACCGGTCAACCCTTATTTAAATCTCTGCATCTATCCTGAACTGTTTGCATTGTATTTTGTATTGTGATTTATTACATTAATAATGTTTAAATTGTCAGAACTTATTGGCTTAATGATTAATAGTACATTTTTTAAATTGTTTTTCAGTGAGTTCAGCTCTTGTTCAGCACCTTATTAAAACACTTATAAATCATGGGCAAATTATGAAACAATGGGCCCCTGGGCCTGGACGCATAAAGGCCCCCTACACCCCATCATGCAGGTACAACATATTGTTGTTTCTACCCATAGAGGTTAAGTCCTACAGATACAGAGTCTCTTAAGGTGTATCATGATGGTTTCTTTTTTTGTGACATCTTTAAAGTGAATGTTGAGGCTATTATTTCAGTTTCTCTTTTTTTGATCTCTGTTATTGCCATCAGTGACAAAGACCTATAAACAGAAATGCACAGTTAATGACAGTGAATTCATGCAAAGGCTCTGGCTTAGAGGGCCCCTGAGTCCTTGGGCTTGTTCGGTAATACACCCATGCTTTAAATAACCACAGGCATTTGTCATTATTTTCCCCTTTGAGAGTCAACGTGACTTTAAACATGTTGCATGTCAAGCCTCTAAAAGTTTTTCCCTCTGTGATGTCCCAGATTTGGTTGTGCCCTATTTTAATTTAAATCTGTGCATGTATTTCTTGAATCATGATATTTTTATGATAAAGATTAGTTGATTTCAAGCAGAGTCACTTCTCTTAAAGAGAAAGTATTCAAGTAATACCCTATGCTCATGCTGTCTTTATACATGATGTGCATTTTACTGTATTTTCCTGTTCAATTCATCAGACAGTCCATAATGATCAAACTTCACTGGAAAATAAATTTATGTAAAAATAGGTCAACATAGTCAAAAGGTCTTTCCTTACCGCAGCTTGTGGGACGCTGACACAGTGGATGCACCATGACATGCTGGACTTTAAGGAGCTAGGTTTGCAAACTTTATAGAAATAATGTTGCTGCAAACAAGTTGGAGGAGACAAGGCTGAGTTTACGCTGTTAAAGTTGTAGCACTCTCTTCAGTCGCACTCAGACAGCACTGTCTGCCTTAGGATTGCTATTTAAACTAAAAACATTGCTTTCAATTTGGACAGCACTGTTGTATGGTCTATAGAGTAAAAAATACTGTGCTGCACAGATTCCTTCATCTGTTAAAACAACCAGGTCTCACTCCAAAGTCATTGAAACCTGCCGCTTGGTCAGTGACTAACGGCATTCAACACAGATAAAAAAAGCTGTCCTTTTACATTGGCATGATACACAGCAGCATCAGGGGGAAACGCAGCGGGACAGCAACAAAATTAAGGCGGCGGAGGTCAAACTTCCAGCAATCACCAACTTTCATCCTGAAAGTCAATGTTCACTTTCCATAAGGCTGTAAAGCCAAACCCTGTTCTTTTTTATCCTACACCCAACCAGGTGTGTGTGTTGGCTATACATAACCACACACATTTGTTGCTGAAGGAAATAAATCGTCAATTTGTGATGAGTATTTATTTTAAAAGAGACTGCATGCAAACTGTGCATTTCCTGTGAAAACGGAGGTGTATTTTGAAAACAGACAATGCATGTAATGGGCAGAAGTTGACACGATGTCCCAGAACGTCAACAGCCGACACACCCAGGGTACCTTGCACATGGTAGCTCAACATGGAAAGTCCATGAGCAACGTCAATATGTGTCGAGGTCAGAGTGAGAATGTGCTGGTTAACAGCAAATCAAGAAATTCTTCAGTCACTGCATAAGTGTGATGACAATCGGCACCACCTCTGGGGAAAGAAACTCAATAAAAGGTGAAAAGATGTTTCTACTCATCCATCCAGGAGCTAACAGGAACCTTTACAATCCTTTTATAATCTGCTTTTAAAATGTTCCACTTGACATGTTGATGTTGATGTTGGCGTTCTCTTGCATTTGACTGCCTGTCAAATTCTTGTTGGAATGAACGAAATCTACGGATCTTTATAATTCAATGAAATGGTCTTTGGCTGAGGCTGCAGCTGTCATGTCTCTGATCTCTGCAACCTGTTAGAGGTAAAATATAAAACCAGCTGAGGAGAAAAAAAGAGAAACAGTAGAGAAGATGAACAGAGACAAAGAAGAAAAGAGACAGATGAAGAGACTGAGACAGATGACTGCCGATGGTATATTGAATCTGGAGGTCCCAACGGGAGTAGGAGAGCAGAGGGCTCCCAAGGCGCTGACCCTCAACACTGTTCTTCCATACTGCTTTACTTCTTTTGATTTATCACCCATCATCTATCTTTCTACTGCAGAGGAAGGGAGGGACAGAGAAACAAATCAGAGGAAGGTGGGGAATATTATAGAAAGAAGGAAACATAAAAGGTGGAGAGATGATTAGAAGAAGATAAAGAGATACAGTAAGAGAGAGGAGGAGAAGAAGGGACGAGCACAGAAAAATTAGAAGGGCATGGGAGTGTAGTCTGTATCCAAGTGTTCCCTTTGAATTTTCTGTTAATGATGTTTGAGTTTGTCTGTGATATTTTGTGCAGACAAACAGCTGTTAATGCATTAAGACAGATTTTTAGAGAAGAATTTTTAGATGTTAGATAAGTGTAATACACTGACATAAGAATCACAAGATATTTTGTTACAGTCTGAGGAAAAAGTCAAAGAGGAACACAAGACGAGGTCAAGACAAAAATGAAGGTGAAAATAGGAAAAAATGACGAAAAAGAAAAAAATCCACAAGGGAAGAAAGAGGAGATGACAGCAGGAGGGAGGGATGAAAAGAATGGAGGAGAGCGCTCAGGGAACAGCAGCCGTTTCAGAGGTGATAAATGTTGTTTTGACACGTGTGTATCCACAGGCCCCGAAGGTCACAGTTTAACAGGAGGAACGAAGGTCAGTTTAAAGTCTGGGTCAAGTCAAATATGATTCCCTAAGTGACAGGTTTGGAATTTAAGTTTATGGTTCGGTGTAGCTCCATGGTGAAGCATGGCAGAGTAACACAGTTAAAGGGGACCTATTATGCTTTTCCATATTTTACAGTAATGGATGTTTATATTAAATGTGGCCAAAGTAATCCCTGTGAGTAGAAGTATCAGGCTTCAGACTGTTATGAGTACTCAGTTTACAATTTCTTTTTCTTTTACAACTTTCAGGAGAACTTCATATATGTAGCACTTTACACACAAAGACAGCTGATCCAAAGTGCTCTTACAGCACACAGAGAAAAACAAAACAAAAGGAAGGAGAGAAACGCAAAAACTTTAGAGATAATAAAACCTGGTCTCATTCCAGTGTCACTGAAAACAAGCGCTTGGACAGTGATTTCCGGCGTCAGACACCAATTTAAAAAGCTGTCTTTTCGTCGGCATGACGCACTGGCAGTTACCATTATTGTGTGACCGCACTCAGGGGTGTGAGGTGTAAATGCAAGGGGACAACAATGTTAGTTAAGGTGCAAAAGTCCGAGGAGGAAAGGTGGGAGGGGTGATGGATGCGTCCAACAACCACCAACTTTCACCTGTGTGACCACTGTTCACTTCCTGTTTGATTGTAAAGTCAAACCCTGTTCTTGATTTTCTAAACCCAACCACATGCTTTTCTCGCCTAAACCTAACTACATGCGGGTTTTGGCTAAAAGTAACCACATCCATTTGTTGCTGAAGGGAAAAAAAATCAATTTGTGGTGATGTACCGACGTAGTGCATTTATTTTGACAGAGCCTGTTTGCAAACTGTACATTTCCTGTGAAAATGGAAGTGTAGTTTTAAAAGACACAATACATGTATCAGGCAGTTGACATGGTGTCCCAAAACGTCAACAGCCAAATCATCCAGGGTACCTTGCACCTTGTATGTCTACGTGTAAAGTAAATGGACCTGCATTTATATAGCACCTTTCTAGTCATCTGACCACTCAAAGTGCTTTTTACACTACGAGTCACATTCACCCATTCACACACACATTTGCACGCTGGTGACCAAGGCTACCACACAAGGTGCCACCTGCTACACACTCACACACCGATGGAGTCATTTGGGGTTCAGTATCTTGCTCAAGGATACTTCGACATGCAGACTGGAGGAGCCGGGGGTTGAGCCACTGATCTTATTATTAGTGGACGACCTCTGAGCCACAGCCGAACTACACAAATGGCCCTATCTACAGCCAGTGTTTCGTTTGTCTGTTCTGGGCTACTGGAGAACAACATGGCGGACTCTGTGGAAGAGGACCCACTCCATGTATAGATATAAACAGCTCATTCTAAGGTGACAAAAACACAACGATTCTTCGTTTCAAGTGACTGCAAACTATTGAGGACATAAATATTTTCTACACTTTCTGCCAATAGATGCCCCTAAATCCTGCACACTGGACCTTTAAGACAGATGTTGCATTGTCTACCTAAAGCCTGGTACAGAGAGCAACACATACTGAATATCTGTGGATAATCCTGTTTGAGATGCTTGTACACAATGAGTGCTACAGTTTATGTTTGCATGCAGAATTATCTGTTGAACCTGCAGATAAATTGCTTGCTTTAGTTATGAAGCTGACATTATTCTGATCATTCTCGCCACATGGAATACAGAGTCTTCAGTACCATGTGCGACACATTGTCTACACATAAATGCAATCAAGTGTCTCTAACTTGATCGCAAAAATTAGATAAAGTATGTATATTATAGAGATTATAGTAAGTCACACATTTTAGATTCAATGTTTTATGTCGGGAAACTGAGCCCCAACAGTGTCTCAATATTTTTGGATAACCAGAACGTTAAGTCTGATAATATGTAGGAAGCTTTAGGGAGAAAATGCGCAAATTAACTGCAGCTAGCCTGAACTCCAGTGACTCTGTGACAGAGTTGCCTGAAAGAAGTTGGCTCAAATGAAATACGGGACCCGTATCTCGCAATGAAGGATGTTTAAAGCTGGCTTAGGTCATGTGAAATTATTCCTGACTTATTCCCCTGTAGCTGCACCCCTACACTCATTCACACACGCACGCACACACACACATACACGCACGCACATACACACATATATACATAAATATGCCACCTTGAGATGTGACAATCTGCAGAGGAGTAGCAGTGTTTCTCCACAGAGCCATGGTCATGCAGGCAAAGGTTGCGTCCAGACTCCCAGAGTCACTCTTTCATATCAGCTGGTCACTGCAGGTGCAAGCGCGGCCTGATTGTGCTCCATGGAGGGACTAGAGGAAAGAAAACCAAGCCTAAAGCCGGGCAGGGAAGGTCCTCGCTCCTGATGTTTCTTCTTGAAAATGAGCACACGTTTTTTTCGATTTTTTCACCGTATTTTCTTGCTTTGGGGAGCGACTGCTGCCAAACAAGACATATGACACAAAGAGATGTGCACAGTTGGTACACACGCACGCACACACACACGCACACTCACACATACTCACACATACTTGTGATGGACTGCTCTACATGTACAGAGTGCTGGAGAAGTAAACGAGGAGGCAAGGTCTTTTCAGCAGCATGGGCCGAGAGGCTGCGAGGCCAGATGTCCGTCCTACATATGAGGCCTGGGGGTCTTTTGTCCTTGTGCTGTCACGGTAAGTCACACAAATCCCCCCTTCCTTGTGCTGTCACTGTCACGTCACCCACCACCCATACACCCAAGCCCCTGCCCCCATGAACGCACACATCACAGGCAGGGCTCCAGCCTCGGGTGGGGACAGAGGGCACACCCTAGCGACTGCTGTTCTTTATGGCTTCCTTCGCAGCTACAATCAGAGGCGTCAGGCTGGATAGAGGCTTCGCCAGCTTGAGGAAGGAATGCTGCACAGGACAGAAATGATACAGAAAAAATTTAGATATTAATGTATGCATTTAGCAATAGCAGTAGTGGTGATTTAGTGACATCTGCAGGACATGAAAGCACCCTGTATCTTTATTATTGCTTACAAGCATAGACACCATTATGATTGTAACATATTTCTACATGTGCGTATGTTTATTGAGGATCTAGTCTCGGTTTTACCTGGAGCAGCTCCTTGGCAGAGCCTCTGCGGTCCACATCCATCTCCAGACAGCGGTTGAGGAAGTCTCTGAACACAGACGACAGTCTCTCCGGGTTCTGCAGCTCTGGAGTCCCGTTGGTTGCTATCAGGTACAGCGCCTGGAAAGATGGATGAGGTCAAACAGACACATCAAATGAGGGTACAACATAAAAAGAAAACAAACAATTCCATCTCTGTGCATACTGTTATGACCTCGAGGGAGATAACATCACGAGTCCTAGGTTTTTGTGTCAGCCCACTTTTACAAAAGACCAAAAACGACCACATAGTTTGACTGCGCAAGCAAGTTATTACAACCCATACTTACATTTATTGTAAGACAGTGCCCTTTAGTTGCTAGTAATTATAACAGGAGCAGAGGAGGAAATGATGTTGACGCATAAGATGCGACAAAGTGTGCACAATGTTGTTCAAATGCCAAAGAAACCCCTATAGGGTGGGCAGGAGGGGTGGTGGATGGGTCAAACAAACACAGGACTTTCACCCAGTAGACTGGTGTCCACATTCTGAAGTCAATGTTGAGTTCTATAAATAACATGGCAGCCTAGTACGCTAGTATGTGTAGCATGCTACACTAGCGACATATGCGATGTGTTGTATGGGACATATGTCAGGTAGCACATCATGTTATGTTAGTGTCAAAACCATGATATTTGAATATCTAACCATATAGTTTAACCATATGTGATGCCCTGTGGCCAAAAAAGACTTCCTCATTGACTCAGATTAGTCTTCAAATCAGCGGAAGGTAATGTCCTAACCCCCGCAAATTGACTTGTTTCACTATCAGAATTTAATCCATTTGCTCTGATAACATTTGGAAAATCTAGAAGAGCGGAAGTCTCTAATGCACATGCTCTACTGGCCACACAGTGTGGAAGCAGGGCTGATCATCTGGGTAATTTCATGTGCTGTAGTTAAACCATTTTGGCTTCATGGGCCACTGAGCAACTTTTATGAGAATGAACGGGCCCCCACCTCCAACATTGTATCTAGGTGTCTTTATATAACCACGGTTGATAATGTTGAGGATGTGTTTAAAACTGTGACTATTAGAAAGGTAAGCGACCTGTTCTGCTGTTTAGATATGAGAGAGTGTTGTTTCGTGTCTTCTTACCCTGAGTGGATTCTCATTCAGGTAGGGTGGCTCTCCCTCCACCATCTCTATCGCCATGATCCCCAGAGACCAGATATCCACTTTCGGGCCGTAAGCCTTTCGAGTCACCACCTCTGGTGCCATCCAGTATGGCGTTCCCACCATCGTGCTGCGCTTGTTCTGCTCTGGAGTGATCTGGGCACAGAAGCCGAAGTCGGCTGCAGAGGGAGACAGAAGGAGAGAGGTGCGGTGGTGTTATACTCTTTGTTTGCATCCAGCTTTATCATTTTAAACACGCGGTTTGACTTGGCACTTTGTCAAATTTATTTTAAGTGGTCTTTCATATAGCACACGACCATCTCTCTTAACCGCAGCCGCAAAAAGTGAGGACTTACTGAGCTTGACGGATCCGTCCATACCCAAGAGGATGTTGTCGCTTTTTATGTCTCTATGGATCACCTGGTTAGAATGTAGGAAATCCAGGGCTTGAAGACACTGAAGAGAGAAAGAAAAACGCTTTAAAATGTATCTAAAAGACACTCACACACACAAAGGGAAGCCTGTGCTACTCACATATTTTGGATAGTCTTTCTCTCCTGGCTAGGTGAGGTGTAAATGTGAGGGTCAGCTGGTCGTTGCCACAAAAGAAGTGGGTGGCACTGCTGATGTCTAAACTTGGCTTCTTACCTCTCTGCAGACTGCAGCAATCTGGCCCTCGTCCATGCAGGTCTCAGTCACTACATCTGTCAACGAGCCACCGGCCAAATACTCCATCACCACCCACAGCTCATCTCCTACCAAGTAACTAAAAAAAAGCAAGAACATAAAATATAGTTTTAGTGTGATGTGCATTTTATATCACGGTTTTCAGTTCAGTTGACACTTGTGCAGAAAATTAGAAAGAAAACTTTCCAAGAACACAAAGCAGCATCGTTTCAGTTTAGGATGTGGTGTTTGCTTCATGATGCACAGTCAATTACAACACAGAGTAGGTGCTCAAGCATGTTACTGCCAGCTGTGAACAACAGCAGAAGATCGATGTAGTGAAGTCAGCGCTGAGTTGAACAGATGCTAAAAATTTGATAGAAACTGAGTGATAGTGTGGTTAAATTCTTCTCTGTTTTACAACAGTAGGTGGCAGTCAAGTACCAAATGATGAAAGCTGACCGCCATAAAAAGGCAGAAAGAGAAGAAGAAGGAAATGAAGCAGAAGGAAAAGGATCTGAGAAGCAGGCTAAGAGGATCCTTCAATGTCATTACAGTAACAGCATTGACCTTGTCCAAGTTCTGGCTACAAATCAGTCGCAAATGGCAAATCAACATCAGATACAGTTATACTGCTGTATGAGATTATTTGTGTTTAACCATCTCAGAAAAACATAGATGCAAAAGTTATTTTACATATGTAACAGAAGCTACAATAACTGTGCTATATACTTGTTAATATCTTGTCAGACATGTTACTCTAATGGTTAATTAATTGTCTTTTATCAAGCAAAAGGGCCAAACATTTACTGTTTTCTTCTAAGAATGAAGATTTTCTGCTGTTCTCTCTATTATTTATTAGGAAATTGAACAGCTTTACATTGTAGACTTGAACAAAACAGGGAAAAGGTGATCTTAGAAATTCTTTTTTAAGGCAGAAGAGACAAAAAATAACCATAAATAGGCCTTGACCTTTAGGATCTTATTCAATTTGTGTGAAATGTGACCCTGCGTGTGAAAACTGACCTGTCCAGGTAGTTCACTATATTGGAGTTTTTGTTTTCCCTCATCACCAAGATCTCGTTGATGATCAGCTCCTTCTTGGGCTGCTGCTGCAGGTTCATCTGCTTGATGGCCACCTGAGAAAACAGACAAGGGATTTGTGGCTCAGAACTACAGAAAAAGCCTGACGGTGTAGTGAGGAAGAGGAAATAATATACAATGTGTGAATGAAGTATATCAGCAGTAGCGTATGACTTACCTCTTGGCCAGTTGCTATGTCGATGGCAGTGTACACAGTGCCGGACGCTCTGGTGAAACACAAGATCAAAATCACATTAATGATACACCATTTAAGAGTTTTACATTTATTCAATGACACTGATAAATATTTAAGAATGACTTAACTTTGTCCAAAAACTTGCCCAAATTAATTGGTGTTATCATATGAATACTATTTTCCCTATACAACATTAGGTCTCTTTAAAAACTTTGACATTAAACACGTACTTCAACATAATTATGCTCATCATTTTTTGTGCCACCACTACAGAAACAGTGCTATACTTATCTGCTGCGGACCAATTATAAGTAGCATAGATCAGACCTACTACTTAACAGTCAGACCACTGACTTCTGGCCTGTGATAACTTGATTTAACTTAATAAGAAAACCCCACGGCTGGGATAAAAGAACATGGTTAAACTGAGGTATCAAGTTAGCATGTTGGCAAGGCACAGCTTTATTCCTTTGATATTAAAATATCACTAGCTAAAATTAAGTTGTAATGATGTCATTAAATAGTAAACCAACACAGTGCAACCACAGTGTAAAACAGGCTAAACTTGATGCCAGAGGCTTTCAGAGTACTGTTTGGTTCTTGGTGCTGGTTTGGTGCTCATTTTACCACAGAAACTTCACTGCTAATTAATTACCTTAGATACATCACCCTCTAAATGATCATTTGTGTATGAATTTCTCACCCTATGTTGTGTTAAAATTGTGTGTAAAACTTTGTTTTTCTCGCATGCTTTCACAGAACAAAGAATCTTACAAGTGAGAAAATTCTTGATGGATTGAAGTCATAGGGGTCCGTGTTTAGCAACAGGAAAATTATATCAAAACACCCATTAACAAACTCTCACACAACTCGTGCAGTATATTCCAAGTCTCATTTATCCAGTTGTATGCTCAGTACTTCCCAAACAAACAGCTCTTTCTGACGGGAAACTGAATTGAAAGTTAAATTTATCTATGCTCTCTTCAAAGCCAGACTCCATTGAATAAAACAGTAATTGTACCTCGCTAAATGTAAGAGCTGCTGGTCTACTGCTTCTTTTCCGAGTTAGTTGGTTTGTGTTGTTATATGACTTTGGTGAATCCGAACTAACCCTACAAAACACCGAAGTCACAAAATAACACAAACTAACAAACTGATTGAGGCAGCAGTACACCAGCAGCTCCCTTGTTCAGCAAGGTAAAATTACTGTTTTTCTCAATGGAGTCTGGCATGGAAAAGAGCTTGGATAAATTTTACTCAGTTCAGTCCTGTTGTTGTAAGGGCTGTCTGTTTGGGAAGTCCTGGGCATACAACTGGATTTTACTACACGACCTGTGTGAGTTTGTAAACTGATGTTTTGATATAGTTTTGCTGTTGTTAAATGTGGACCTCTATGACTTTAATTTATCAAGAAATTCCTCTGTTGTTGGAGTCTTTGTTTACTGAGGTGGCATGCGAGAAAAACGAAGTTTACTTCACAAATTCAGCGTTACATGGTGTGTTTAATTGATATACTGATGGTCATTTGGGTGGTTGAAGTGTTCCTTTAATAGGAAAGATTCACATAAATTTATGGTTTCCAATAGCCGGTCAACAGAATGGTATGCAGCCAGTCTGTCCTTATTTGGAGGTGAAACTCATGATACTAAAAACCCTCAGCTGTGAATTTAGGCTCTTGTCTTTCTTCTTTCTCTTGCTGCCAGCTACACCTGTGCACTGTCAGATGCTGTGAATAATAACACACAGTTCCTGGTACCAATAAGTTAAAGATCACCCAGCACAGAGTGAATACACAGTTATCTACTGTTTAAGATAGGAGCTTCCTGATCAAATACGGAAATAGTGCGCATGTCACAGGAGATAACAATCGCACAGTTTTTTATCTGCGCAGACGTGTAAAACACAGAAAGACAAGCAGAAAGAGATGGCTGAGCTAATCTGGCCCATGGCCATTTCAGGATACAGTTCTCATTTCCCCTCTACTTATTTTTCTCCCAGTCATTCAACCTAACCCTCCCTCTGCCTGTGTCTGACTAAAGTGGTCGCCACAGCTACATCTCTCCTGGCGAGACTGACTGCTCCTGAAATTGCTCTATTTCAATAACTGCGACAACTGGTTTACCATCACGGATGGACTTACCCTTGTCCTATTTTCTCGAAGCGTGTGTACTTCTTTTTGGGATCCCCCACGCTCACAATACTCCCTGAGTCAGAGAGAAAGCAGATATATAATGACTGAGCTTGCGTGGGCGCACACAGTCATGACGGCTTTCACACAAATACACAGAAAACATCACCGCAGAACTTTTTCCTGCCCTTCTATTTCAGACATGCTCTGCTTCATGGTGCATCTACTCTTAGTGATGCATCTCCACTTCACAGTGCATGCTGGTAATTTGGGCTGAAGTTACATTGCAGAAAGAGTAAAGGCCACAATCGATAAAAAAAAAGTTCTCCTTTGTCCAAACTTGATTAAGTTAGTGCTCCCTGCTCTAATTCTTTTAAATACACCTGATTGGTGCGCTAGAAATAACATGTGGCAAACAGCCACTGGAAACAAAATCTGCATACAGTGAATTATTCGGCTCTGAGGTCATGTCTTCAGTATTGTTTTTGGGAATGTCTGGATTTAAACCAAAGACAACTTTACATTCTATAACCTTGGATGATTATGATATGTTTTGGACTCCATGTCTATATATTTAATTGTTTTAGGCATACAAACCAGGATTTCTTCACTAAAATAGCCTCTGTCAGTGTAGAGAAAGCTTTTACAATAATTCAAAGAGATACAAAGAAAGTATAAGTAAAATAAACTGTGTAAAAAAAAAACTATCAGAACATTTTAAATGTCTTAGGCACATACTGAGTCTCTCCAGAATCTCCTCATCTGTCATTTTGGACTTCTTCCTCTGCCGGTCAGTGTGGCGATACATCGTGTTGGACGTGTTCTCCGGCTGGACTTGCGACTCCGGTGGAGTCAACACTTCTTTCACGGGGGTGGGAGGCTTTGGTGGGTCCATGACTGAGCGCGTGTAGATCTGCGAGGAGAAACGAGTCAAACAAATGCAGAATTGGTTTCGCATTTGCAGGAATGATTTGACCCATTGCACCGTGTCAACTCACAGATTTGGTGTGCTCGGGCCGAGGAGCGATGACCGGTGGCAGTTCATCGTCGTCGTCCTCTTCTTCCTCCTCCTCCTCCTCTTCCTCTTCTTCCTCATCCTCTTCTTCTGACACAGGGGGAGCAATTGGCGGCTCTGACGATGATGTTTTGGCGCCCTGGAGGGGTGGAGATGTATGTTAGTCTGGTTGCATGTGTCACATAGCAGCATGGAATGGAGAGAGTGTGTGCAGATCCCCAAATTTCTTCCCCAAATTAAACAAATTTACACAGTTTACCGCAGTAAACAGCCTGCAGACCCCCAACCAGCCATGAACAGAGATTTAGTTCTGGCCAGTTGAGTTTCAAAACAAACTCTGTCGAACATACAAGCTGTGGTGATGGTGAATTCATAGAACAGATTCAGAGCATGTTGTTCAAAAGTGGTGATATAAATCAGCGGGTGGTCAACATAAACAAAATACAATTAATCTGTTGTGATACCCTGTAACAGTGCATCTGACATTTTGTGAAATAAAATAAGAATGGGGTTAAATTGCTGGGAGCTTTTGTGTTAATAGTGGACGGAAGTTTCATGAGTCCAGTGAGAGCTGAGGAGACAAGCGTTAAAGGAGTGAGGTGCCATTCAGTACAGTTTATCTGAGGGTTTTAAAGCTGAGGGGTTGGGTCAGGTGTGCCGTGGGTCAACGATGAGAATGAATCTTAAAGTCACAAACTGTTCAGTGGCGCCCCCGAGGAGTGGCATGGCCCCAGATACACTTGCTGGCCTCTCTTGGCACTACATTATGGTCTTTAAAAGGCTGTGCTGTGCTCATGTTTTAAGCTAACGCAAAGGTATGGATATTTTGTAAAACTAGGCAACATAAGTCATCCACTGGTACCCACCACATTGGCTTGTGGGGGTTCTGAGTCTGCCCTACACTTGAGAAGGCCTGATATGTTTTGCTTCTTACAACCGATGTACTGAATATTTGTCTTTTTAAAGCCCGGTTCAGACCAAAGATTTACATCGAGACGAAACCGCCTTAGAACGTTGCAGAGAAAAGTTGTGGCGGTGTGAACTCAACTCAGCTGGTCACTCGGTGCTGGTTACTTATACTATTGTGGCATATTGATTATGAATACAGTCCATCTTATGCTTGTTTTTTTGCTGTTTCATCACTACTACAGATGCACCTGTAGCCAGTGCCTCACTATCACTATCCTCATTTATATTTTAAGAAGCTACGAATCATATTCAGGCACAAAACAGACCTGAAAAGCTGCAAACAGGGTGGAGGTACAGAGAGTTGTTGCATAGAGATGATGCACTGTCTCACGTAGTTACATTGGTGTGATCCGGCAGGTTTTTAGAGCACTGCCAAACAGCACAGTGCAAGTAGTTGCACGATTCAACTTGTCTAGTCGCGAATCTTTGGTCTGAACAGGGCTTTAGGAAAAGGACAACCAGCCTATTTGAAAAACAATAAATAGCCTAACTTATAGATGCGTAACACATTAAAACAAGACTGTTGTGGAACTTAAAGTGTTAACTGTACTGGTATCGGTCTATGCACAACCAAAGTTTATCAGTATGTGATTAAAAATACTACAACAGCATAATGGAATAACTGAAGTTCAGTTATATTGTTTGGTTTTGGTGTGCCACCCCTTTTAGTGGCCCCATCTGGCTACCCCTATTAAAAAATATCTGGGGGCGCCACTGAAACTGTTATACTCTATATTCAGCTGTGCCATTGGAAAGAAAACATGCCGCCACATTGCAGTAATGTGCAATATGGTGATGAACTGTAGACATCCTCATGATATGGTAGATACCTTTTGACAAGTCTGATTAATAAGCCCCAGGCATATTTATTATGCCTAATGCTCAGCCTTTATTTCCCCCATCCAAAACTCTGCTGGTCTTGGATCATCTTCCTCTTATGGAGTGGAAACATTTCATCCATTTCCAGTCTCGTCATGCATAAATGAAGCAGTGCAGCTTAGTTCTGGTGATTAAAGGGAAAGGGTCTGGCTGAAGGAAAGTCCCAGTCCTTCATTCAGACATACTGGGCCTCTGACCCGCTCCAAGGAGGGCTTGGCCAAGACTGCAGTGCAGAAATGAGTGCCTAGCTAATAGTAAGCAGTGCCATGTGTTTTTTTTTTTTTCTTTTAATAGAGCCATGCGGTAATGTCTACAATGGTGATGAAGTTACAGGCACATTATTGGCAATGTGAATCAAATTGTAAGGAGTATGAGCTCATACATGCAGCTTGACAGTCATCACAACCCTCTGTGGCATGCGCCCCTGCCCTGCCTTTTCAGAGACGGTCCATTGGAGAAAAGATTAGAGGTGCTCTTGTGGAAGATAATAAATACATCAGTGACATCAAAAACTAATTTATCCAATAACACCCCCCACATGAAACTTCAGTACAGAGAGTGATGATGTGTCTAAAATCAAATATTTCTATGCGGTTTTTTTTGCATTAGTCAGTGGGAATAATCAAAATTAGGAGATCAAATTTAGCTTGAAAGCCAATGCAGAGATACATCATGTGGAAAATAATATGGAGGAGTTACCTTGTCAAATAATGCGCTGCAGGTTCTAAGGCTGACAGGAGGCCCAGATGACAGCAGTCGGTTCTGAATGTGAAGGTTGAAAATGGGATTTACTCAAAACAAACCCACACAATGTTTAAGAGTAAGTGGACTTCAGGGGAGGGGGGGGAGGGCAGGGGTACGCTACTGAGGGATGGACATTAAAGGGTAACTTAGGTATTTTACAACCTGGACCTTATTTTCCCATGTTTTGTTGTGTCTAAATGACAAATGGGAACAACAACAAACTCAGATTGGTATTGTGAGTGCCTGACAACCTATAGATAGGATCCCTACAGAGACAGACCTTTTAGAGAGAGAGAGTAAGGGTGCTTCATACCTGGAGTTCACTTGCTTTGGTCCGAATCAG
>JAPZEB010000006.1:13571206-13586209 GCA_029783705.1 Chaetodon striatus
GCAAGACGTCAACGCTACCTGCTTGAGGTCGGGCGGCCCAGCTTTTGGACCTACTCTGGAGAGGGTCCTTCTGTGGCACAGCAAGGCATGGCACAGCGCATCTTAACTGTTAATGGAAATGCAAATCGGCACGGCATGGCTTGACTCGACACAGCCAAAAGTGACAGTGAAAAAGGCCCAAATGTGTTATAATGTAACTTATGCTGATTTTCCCTTAGATTTTCTCCAAAAATGTTTAAATAACTTCAAATTTTACATGGTCATAGTAATACTCATCCTGACCAGGATAACACTTAAGGTGTCTCCAAACCTCTAAAAGAAAACATTTATCTATTTCATGTATGACTTCAAAAAAAAGGATATTTTTAAAGTCAAATATAGGGATATTTTTAAAGTGTTCTAATATCATTTGAGCTGACTTCCTCTGTACAGTAATATGCAGTGAAACTGCTTCAAATTGTATATGATTATAGGAACAGTCTGAGCAGAAATATTGTGCCTCTCAGCAAACCTTATATTGAAACATTTTTTGTCATTTTGTCATTTTTGTCTTTGGTGATGTCATATATTCAACAAGACTTATTTAATATATGATGCCTAATAAATTATTGCTATGACACAAGTCTTTGTTCGTCCTTTTAGGCCCCTCCAAGCATCAGTCTGTAACAGCACAAAGAGGGCGGTGGCTGGTCGCTGTACAGCTCTGTCTTGTCTGTCATTGCAGTGTCACTGTCCTGGTTTGGCACCAAGTTGTTATCAGTTATAAATTTGTTTTTCACTGCATAAGAAAATGGACATGTTGTGAGAACATGTGAACAGCATCACTTACATGAGTCTGACAGTCAATTTGTGAGAGCTGGCAGCCCTGCACAACATAATTTCTGTACCAAGTTCTGAACAATGGTGACTGTAGAGCTTACAACTCCCTGCTCAATTTTTTTGCGCGCTACTGTGCATAGATATGCAGTATTTCCTCCCTGGCCAGAAAACCACCTCTTACAGAGGTAAAGGCAACTAAACTTAATGCCATGTCTATTCCGCAGCTGATCAATCAAATTTCATCATGAATTCCATGATGTTCCATACTGTCAGCATCTAAGTATTGACATTAAAATGAAATCTACAAGGAAACTTACTGGTGATAACATGTTCCACAAACACAGTCATGTTCAACACAGGGAATGGGACAGACCAAGGCCTCTCATACACAATGGTAAACATTACTTTGAATCAGCCTTAAAGCAACATCAAAAAAAAAAAAATAAACCAACTCTAAAAAAAAAAGGAAGAGTTGGATGAAAAGATAAAGAATGATAAAGAGTTAGGAGGCAAAGCAGAAGAGAAGTTGCCTGGAGAAAAGAGAAAGGAAAAAGAAGGAGGTTTGGAGTACAAAAAGAGAAAAAAAGTTGGATAAGGAAGAAGAGTCAAAGAAGATGAGGATAAGTCAGATGAAGAAAAACAACGGTCCTCACACTAGGTCCCCAATCATGTACAACCTTGGGGCAACCTCAAAGTGCACAAAGAGATAATCTACTATTCCAATTGCCCAAGTAATATTTTTTATAACATTGAGTATGAAAGAGTATTACTCTGATCCTTCGTCTCTTCTCTCACCTCGAACATCTTGTCCTTCCACCGCTTAGGCCGCCCAGGAGGGATGAACCCAGTCTGCTTCTTCCGGTCGACCATACGTCGATCAATCTTCTCCTCCCGCTCAATGATGCGAACCACTGACACCAGCATGGTAGGGTCACGACGGACTGTAACCATGGACCTCTGCAGTACCATCCATAACTGCTTGGCCAGCTCATCTGACAGCCCCTGAACCTGGAAGGGAACAGAGATTGAAAAACAACTGCCTAAAAGCTTTGACCTTTGTGAATACATAAGCACTAAAAATGTCTTAGACAGAATACAACCAGAAAGGTAAACCACCTTTAGCTCATCACAAAATCAGCTCAAAAACATATACACATGTATGCATACAACTGTGAAACAATAAGGCTCATTGTTTGCAAATAAATGTATATTATCTAATAAGCAGATATAAGCAGGTTCAAACTGATTGAGTATGTGTCCTGCAGCAAAATGACAATGTTCACTGCAGTTTACAATACAAGGTCCTTCTGCAACAAAGACAGCTTTATAGTAACTTTACAGTGAAATGTAAAAAGGGCAAATAGTGAGAAAACAGCACTGGTATCAGATCAGTTTTCTCTCTTGGACAATGAACAGAGTTTAAGTATCAGGATGAGTGACTGGTTAGAGAAAAGGGTCCGTTGGTGTGTCCCAGATGGTGCTGATGATTTGTATAAGGTTCACCTCTTTCACAAATATGCTATGACACTCTGAACCTCTTTCATTTAAACTTACATCTTCGAAGTAAATGGAGATGAGGTTCATGTCACTGGTGTTCTTGCTGTCCATGCGGTACTGTTCATACATGAGGTCATCCCGTGAACACTCCAGTTCCATCAGCTTCCTGTGAGCCTGCAGCAGCTCGGCCTGCTCTATCAGCTGCTGTGTCTCTGCCACAATCTCTGGAACTGTACACACAGCAAAGAGACAGAGAGAAGACAGAAGAGAAGCTTTCTTTGAGTCCAGTTAAACTTTAAAGACTGCTTGTTGGGTCAAACCTGCTTAAGGCCTGAGATGTTTATACAGTGACACTATATTGTCTGTGACGGGATGCACAATGGTTGACATCTTTTAGGTTGGGTTGAACTAAACTTACCAGAGAAAATGTTCTTAAGGTTTTCCACGGCTGAGGCCAGCTGACTGTGTTGGACTACAGCATCCTTGACATCTTTCAGGTTCTCTATGGTGTTGATGCTCTGCCTCCAGTCTTTACTCACATCGGCCAGTGAGCCCTGGATGTCCTTGACGTCCAGCAGGGCACTGTGCAGCTGGGTCAGTCCAGTACGAACGCCATCCAGCTGGGACTGGATGGCTGCCTGAGGGATATCAGGGGCCATCAAGAGAAGTTAGGATTATTACACTTCGTGTCAATAATAAAATTGTGGTACAGTATATAATGAATGCTTGCTTTCCTACAGAGTATGTGTCAAATTACCATGTATGCTTGGTCACTGTTGAATAAATTAAAGCATTATACGCAACACTTTTCTTTTTGCTCCCATTTTCACAGGTTTAAGTTAAAGATGGAAGAGTTTTTACATGCAATCAATACATATATTTCTCTCTCGGTCTCTAAATTTGTTAAAATCTGTGTTAGTGTTTCTTATCTTGGAAAAGAAGAAGTGCTTACTAAGCCAGATTTTTTTTAAAAATGCAACCAAAATATGAGAGAAATATATCTATTGAGTGCATATTAGAATATTTTACAACCAGAACTAAAATAAAGCTTAAGTTAAAGAAGTATTTCACAGCTGGAACTACCGATTACTACTGATTCAACTGAAAATGAATCAAAAACAATTTTGATAAACAGATTTTGTTAAATTACTATAATTTATCAAGAAAAAACACCAACCATTCCCTGGTTCTAACTTCTGAGGACTGTTGACTAATTGCTCTTGTTCTTGTTGTGCTTTTGGCTTATTTATTTGTTTTTATTTAATCATTTTAAATGGATTACCTCTGCATTTTTGGCTGTTGACATCTTGATATGATAACAGATTTTTCAGTAGATGTGTAAAATGGAGGAGGGTGTACAGAACTATACTGCACTGTCTGTTTACACATCACCTTCAGCCTGGCCTCCACAGAGGCCTTTTTGCGTGCCTCTCTTCTTCTGT
This sequence comes from Chaetodon striatus, assembly GCA_029783705.1. Taxonomy (NCBI): domain Eukaryota; kingdom Metazoa; phylum Chordata; class Actinopteri; order Chaetodontiformes; family Chaetodontidae; genus Chaetodon; species Chaetodon striatus. The sequence continues at coordinate 13,574,965 of JAPZEB010000006.1, forward strand.
ACTGTTCCACCTTGTCCAGCTGGTCTGATCGTTGCAGCATCCCTGCCACGCGCTGCACCGCCGTGGCAACCGCTTCCCTACTCGTCTCTTCCATGATGTTGGTCAGTAGTATTAAGTACCAGTCGTATCCAAAGGATTCATACAAACACTCTTGAGCTGAAAGAGAAGAATTAAGATACATTAAAACACACCATCAATCACTTACTGTTGGTGTCAGTGAGGGATTATATGGCTCTGTTCAAGATCTCTTTTACTTTTATGAATTCTAACTGTCACATCACTAGATTAAAAATGTTCTGGCAAAATGTTTCTCAAAGCTAAAACAAAACAGTGTAAAGACACGGCGGCAAGGCAATCATCTTGATGTGTTTTTTAAGGCCCATTCTCCTATGCACAGCCAACAGCAGTTTCACTGTTGAGCATCAAGGCAATTGTGAGAAAAGACACATAAACAGCGATATTCGTCAGGTTCGTCAGGTGACTACATGTTTGAACACTGTAGCTATTAACACTATAACCTTCAGTATTTGGTTCATGCTGAGTCTTATCCTGTCAGAGCAGATTCACACCGTAACTTACTTTTCGTTACATTTTTACTTCGCTTTTTTAGATTTGGAGTAGGGCAGTGTCAAATAACATTAGTTCTGAGTAGTAATGTAATGACAGCTAGCAAGCCAGTGGGGAACTTGCTAACGCTGGCGTAACGCTAGTTTTTATTTTGACAACTAGTACACAGTAGCCAGACATATTATTCACTGTGACATATACTGTCAAATCAAAACACTGACTAACACTACTAATTAACGTTAACTTAAACTTCCCGGCTCGTTAAATTTAACAGCATAAGCTAAGCTAACAACGAACGGAAAAAGGCTAACGCTATCTCGACGCCTGCAAAAACAAATTCACTGTACAAGCCCAAGACAAAGTATGAACGTTACCCCAGGCACTTTACTCAGGAACTAAACGTGGGGAGGATGAAATGCATTTCTACAAATTTAACGTTGATATTTCTGACGACAATATGTTGTTGTGGTTCCTCATTTGAACTCCGCCCAGATCAGCTGATTGTTTTTTCTTCTTCTTTGAGTTTAATGGCGGTTGGCAAATCAGCTTTCAGGTACATTACTGCTACCTACTGGATTGGGGTGTAAAGCAGTAGATTGGGAATAAAAAAAACAACAACTGAATTCTCTCAATTATTCCATCCATCCATCCATTTTCTAACCGCTTATCCTCTGAAGGCTGGAGCCTATCCCAACTGACATTGGGTGAGAGGCAGGGTACATCCTGGACAGGTCGCCAGACTATAACAGGGCTGACACATAGATACAGACAGCCATTCACACCCGCACCCGGGATCGAACCAGGAACCCTCTTGCTGTGTGTGCCGCACCACCGCTGCCCTCAATTATTCCTGTTACTCTTAGATAATCAAATAGAAGCTTCCTTCCTTGATGTCTTTCTTAGTAGATTCCCTAATGTAATACTGTGCCTTTACTCAGTTAGTGCTGTTATTCACTCCCATCTTTCTTCATCATCTGCTGCAGTCTACTAGTACTCAGTGGTACTTGCATGTCCAATAACTCTCATTTTAGTGACTGTCTATCCAGTATGTCTACTTTCTCATTTCATTTCACCCTTTCTTGAGCAGGAACCCAAAGGAAGGAGATATCCAAACCCCTGCAATGTAGTCTGAGCAGCATTTGATAAAGCTCATACTTAATATCCTGTCTGCATGAAGACCAAATGATTAAAAGCTATCAAAGGCAATTAGAACACTGGGTTGAATATTTTTTTCTACCCATTGTAATGCTAATAATATTCCAATGATTTCAGCTGTATACACTGGCAGGTGGTCTTGTATAATTAATTTCTTTGGGGTTTTTGGCAGTTGACATTCTTTGAGTTGCATTACTGCCTCCCTCAAGCTTTAATCATCCTGCACCAGATCTGCTGCTTTATTTCTGTGCTTAATAATCAGTAGCTGCATATCCATACAAGCATTACGCAGCATACAGTCTGGTCTCACAGGCCACAGGACAGTTTAATATATTTTAATGTGCTTTCTTTGCAGTGCATATGAAACATTCTTAGGAATATCCAGGTCATTTATATGATAGATAAAAAATTGTCCAATCAAACAACATAGCAGAAAACTAAAATGTACAAATCATCCATGGATCAGCAGGGGATTATAAAATAAGATTTTATAAAACACAGAACTAAAGAGGCAGAAAATAAATATAAAAAATATAAAAATAAGCCAACTAATGTTATTAGAACAAGCAAGAAAGAATACTATTAGATGAATATAGTAGTAGTATATTAGAGGAATATGGGGCATTCTAAACAGTATTATAAAAAATTATCCTCACTATTTCATTGACAATAATAAGGAGATTTTTTTTATAAATGATGTGGATAACAGTTTTAATAAATTCCTTGTCAGTGTTGGATAGATAGAAATCCCAGCTCTGTTTTTTATAGAAGTGGATGAGAAATGCTGAATATTGTAAAAAAAAAAAAAAAAAAAAAACCTCATCCAGCTGTTGAACTTTTCCCATTCAACATACTACAACCTCTGGATTGTAACACAGTCTGGTAAATCCGTTCTGAAGAGGGATTAGGGGATTTTTATTATGGCATTTGTGTGACAGTGAAATCTACAATATACAAATCCATCTTACACTTAAAGTATCTCGGACTTTAAAATGAGGCAGCTCCACACTGTTTGATGTTATTGTGGTATGAAACAAAGTTGATGGGAGATACATTAAGATTTAAATATGTCGGGTATGAATATTAATCTCTTAATTCATTTAAAATGCTGCTAAGCAAAGAGATGAGTGTAACAATCAGGGAAGCTAACAACATTTTGGAACTAACAACAACATTAAACATGATGACCTGCCTACAGGCCACCATAGTGTCTTTGACATAACACCTTCTGTTTACAATCCTTTGGTATCATGTCAAACAAGCCAGCGTTGATATATACAGGCTTATGAATACCAGTCTAAAATTATACAACTAAGCAACTGTGGGTCTATTTTAGCGCAGTTGTTCTGTTAGTGCAGCATAACAACACAAGTATATCTGTCAGTGTAGCAGCGTAAAAACACACAGTTTAAGTCATTTGAAACAATTTGCAGGACATCGGCTCTGATGCTGCTGAGAGGACTCTCTGAGACACACCTTTGAATGTAAAACAGGGATGGGGGTGGTAAATGCGTGGCCTCTGGGGGTTAGAGAGAGGGGTCTGTGTGAGCGCCTCTAAAGGTCAGTTATTATTCAGTTATCAGTTGTTGATGTTCAGTTGCAGCCGTATATCTAACAAAATATAGCCCAAATATAACACATTCACCTCATCATGTCTCAAACAATCCTATGCGCACATTTTGCATACTCACAAACAACAGATTAGTCATATTCACTCCACCTTTACTGGCATTTCTGTGTTGAATACACTCTGCTTTAACTCTGCCCTCAATCAAGCTTTGTGTGTCAATATTAATCAGTGCACGACAGGAGCACCTATCCGCTCCCAGAGAGCAACACAACACAAAAGTCCTACCCATGACAACAGTGGTCTGAACAAGCCCCTCCCACTGACAGCTGGCTTATTGTGTGCTGTGGCTCTGAAGCGGCCTTGTTTCCCTTTGCTTGGACAGTTCAATAACTAATCTCAATGCAGCCAGCAGCATGTAGCTTTGAAAACGAGTAGGGCAGCCTCGATGGAAAGTCATATAATCTGCTTGTCTGTGTTGTGTCGGGTAACTGGGAGGTTACCTTGTCAGTTCACATGAGGATTCAGAGATGGATCAGATACGGCGCACACACCTTGACTGCACAACATGATACAGTTGGACTCATATTTTCAAATTTGCTTTGCAGTTGTTGTTTGTCTCTCAAGTAAACATGTCCTCATTTTGTCATGAATTTTTAACAGGGAGGCATTCTCCCCAAAAACGTCCTGGTGGACTGACACCTTTGTTTTTGGTTATTAAAATTCTACACCAGTGTTTCATCCAGCCAGTAGCTCAGCACACATCTTAGTGAACACAGTATTAACCTATTTCGCCTAATTTAACTTATATACCATGTTTATTTAATCAATAACTTTTCTTTTGTGTTCTGCAGAATAATTTGTTTTGTAATCAAGTTGGTCATATCAAAGGTTATCGCGGCACATTTGCAATTATTCTTCCCAAGATTGCGAATGACATTTTAATCTGCCATTTCATCGTCCACCCACAGTAATGAAATTGAGAAAGGGCAGCCATAGTTTGGTCTCCATCCTTCAGTTCATTCATCCATCTGTCACATCTCAGACACCCAATTTTGACTGAGCTCAGTGGGGATGATGCATGTACACAAAGCTATACTAATTAGCTCAAGGACGGCAGCGTTTCCACTCCCTTTGGTTCAGCGTATCTGTGAGCCTGAAAACCACTCAGAGGGTATTAACAGATCTTTTCTGTATTATTACACTATAGAAACATTGTTTTTATTGTTTATGTGCTTTTACAGGTTTATTTTTGTGCTATTCAATTCAAGTTTTGCATAAAAAGTGAACGTATTTTTGGTTTGTGCAGACTGGCGAGTTTGAATGATCACTGTCTAAAGTTTTTACATGTATTTGTCGATCTGTGTACCATTCATTATCAGTGGATTTTGACAAAACTTGAATGAATTATGCATGACATTCAGAGCACAACAGACCTGTTAAAAGATCATCTGTGACCAGTCACATCTTTGATATAATGTTCTACTTTAAAAGAGCACGCTGACCTGTAGAGTCCCCCCCCCCCCAGCCAACGGTTACTTTCAATGACATCACACATCAAGTCTGAACAGGACTCACAGTAGAACAAATGGCAGATCCCCCTGATGTTACTGCACACAGGACACGCGTGCAGCCCCCCCCCTCCCTCTGTCACATGTAGGCTAATGAACAGCAGGCTCGTGCTCTTGATGGAGCAGCCTTTCGGGCCACAAGAACCATGTGTACTCACCACTTTCTGCTTGGACACACACAAACAATGGGACACGTCTGGAGTGCTTGGGGCCCAAACCCTGAGGAAGGGCAGATGGTGCCCGGGATCGAGGACCGCACCCCCATTAACATGAGAAAAGAGAGGGACAGAGGCGGGGGAACAGGTACCCTCTCTCCTATTTCCCTCTTCCATAGAGATTAGAAAGGGGGTGACTCATTTACTCAACAGAGTCTGTGGCGCTGATTTGGAACCCAATTAGGAGCAAGCTGTCAACTCAGCAGCGGAGAATATCAAATGTGAGGATCCTGTTTGAAAAAAAAAGTCTCATCTCTACGGTTGCATAAAAAATGCACAGTTTTTCCTATCCATATTCAAGCTCCTGTTCATCATTTATTTAAGAAATTTCATTTTGCATGTGCCATATTAGAATAACTCAAGATTATCTTTTTTATTCCAACATTATGGGTGAACACAAAATATTTGAGGTTTTTATTATAAACAGTATTTTTTTTATGTGTGCGGCTACTGTTCTTCAGCAGAGCTGCTGTAATTTTTAAGTGAATACATGTGAGGGCTCTTTTTTATTCTATTATACCGTTAAATTTAAGTCCCAGCAGGTGGTTAATCCGCAAAATGCCTTTTTAATGTGCATAAATCTCAGGTTTAAGTGAACATACATGCTGGGTTTTCATGCAGCTGGCCACTGCAACTCAAAAGCTAGAGTTAAAGTAGCATACTTATTTATTAATATTTGAAAATATATATGTTGTTAAAGGCAAGAATATTTAGCACCATGATGTTGTATAAATAACTTTTCATTTTCATAACTCTTTCTGGATCTTGTAAAACTCTTTCTCAGATCATAGTTATTATGAAACCCCTCATGATTTGAGGAGCACTTGTGTGCCAAAAATTCCAGCCTGTAGTATCAATAGAGAAACTGGCTGGTAGTGTTTTCCTTTCTTTCCACTGGAGGCATCTTTTACCTAAAAACATAAACACTCCTGTTGCCACAGCTGCAGATTGTATCGCTGGAGCCTCTCTCTGGGTGGAATGAGGCCGCTCTGTTGTTTTGACTCATTAATCACACCAACCGCAATGTAAGAAGTTCTCCTGAGCACAACATTACTTTCTAAAAAGAAATGTCTTTCTTTATCTGTGCTCCAAAATAAACCAACTTATTGGAAAACCTGAACTACAACATTTTAAGTTTCAATTTGTAGCACTCAGTAATGACATCACTATTAACCATACAGACTGCTTCAAAAAGCATGGACTGGAGAGAAAGAGGGAGAGAGAAAAGTAAATAGTGCTAGAGTGTATTTCTATAGGTGTTAGTACAGTTTATGGTGTACAGTATATTATTAAACTCATATTTTGTCTCCACCTAGTGGCTATTTGGAGGACATCCAGCTTCTCCAGTAAATTCAGATGTCCTCCCAGCACTGACCACCAGCACAATATCTCTTTACATAATTACAGTATCCCACATTGACTAAAGGGCTTAATTACTTAATGGCAAAGAGCAGGGGAAATATCTGACCATGCCCTCTCCCTGCGCTCTGAGCTCCACTTTAAGGGAAACAGTGGAGAAAGTGCTGTGCAGGTTACTTAGAGGGAAAATCAGGTTATAGCGATGCAGTTTTGTATTTGGAGTTGTAGCGGATGCAATGAGAAGGAATTTGGAAGACTACAAACTTATCTTAAGTGATTTTTTTGTGGTTTAATGCTTTAAAACTTTAGTGAAAACCATTGTTTCTGTAAACATATATATTTTTTAAATTGTATCCATTTAAGAAGAAAAAATGTGCTGCTGGCATAACATAACAAGGTCATCAAAATTAAACATGTTGCACAACTCTTCACCACCACATCATTCTTTATTCTCCATATATTTTCACCTTTTTTGGATTTATCGCTGTGAATCTCCTGATGTCACACTTCATACATAACTGTATTCTAACTGTACATATTTTTTACTCTTATTCTATTCTTGTTTTATTCTATTGATGTATATATTATAGTTAAAATTTGCACCCTTACAGCCTCAGCACAGTGATGATATATATTTTGTTTTTTATATTTTTAATATCTGAAGTGCTAGTGTTAGACACTGTAGCATCATTTACATTTTATTTTTATTTTTAATGCACATTTTCATTTCTATTTTATTTTATTGCTTTATATTTACATACTTGTATTTTATACTTACTTATACTACTTCTAATTCTTTATTCTATTCTGGAGCGACTGTAACGGATTCTGGTTTGGACTCTGATAAGTCCAATTTAATTGTAAAACATGGTATGTTGCAGGAGAGTTGCGTGATGTGTTTTATTTAATTAAAATTGCAATGAAGTCATAATGACCTCACAGAAAGGCACTGACATAACCGAATCTAACATAAAACTTTATACCTGAGTGATTGCTTGCAGGCCTTCAGATGTTCTCCTCGTAAAACTTCACTCTGATACCTGGCTTCACTGACTGACAAAAGGTCAGCAAAGTGTCAGTTAAATATTTGCTGCATCTCGATACAATGGTACTAAAGATGAACTGTAATCCAACAATTTAAGTAAACTTCAAAAAATCTGATCATTAGCATGAGCTGATTAACCAAATTAGTTTCCATGAACTCAAGGAACAGTGATGTTGGCCAATCTTTCTCTTTTGTTATCCTGTTTTGTTTCACTCTAACATCATAAAACAACAGGTATGGCATTTAACAAGAACACACAGGTGTTTAACTCTGCAAAAGCTAAAAAAAAAAATGCTCGTCATCTAGAAAATGATTCTGGCTTCAGCAGCCCTGACCAATTTGCTGCTCCAAACAGGCCCATGGTTTATCTTCAACCTGGCCTTTATCAGACCTTGTCAACAGCTGCAATGTTGTGGTGAACAACCACAATTATGTAGAGATGGAAGTGACAAGAAGCCGCCCTGCTGCCTCAGCAAAATGTCCTCCTCGTTCACATCCACAGCTCCAATTTCAGGCTTACTGTAGACACTGGTCAGGGGAGCAATGATAGGTTGAACAAGCCTACCTTTTAGACTGTTGCCTTGAAGCTGACTGTGAGGGTGTCATCAGCACCAAGGGACCAACAGCTGCTTTGTGGACTGTGGTAAACAAAATAACCAGGAAGTCTTTGAGTTTTAAGATGGCACATAGCAACATCCAAAACTTGGTAATGGTTTCATGTGCAAGCTTACCATGAGCTTGAAGATAAATTCACTGTCATTCCTCCATCTGCGCAGGGAGAAGACAAAACTGTAAAAAGGATGAAGATACATTTGGAGATAAAGCCTCCTTCTATGTTGTTACGGCTGCTCAAAATGCACTCTAAACATTGAATCCTAGTCCTTGGTAAGTTCTGCGCAATTAAGTTATTAATAATTAATAGAAATTGTTGTGGATTCCCAGTAATGGCAGTGTAGCAGCCAGAACTGGGCCACCTTTGCTCCATTCTGTTGCTTCATTTATCCCAGGTCTCAGCCAAATTGGGCAACCGGACGTGGCCTGACTTATTTCTTCAGGCGTGCCAAGTTTGTAACAATGCTGGGCCAGGTCATTTTTTGATAACGGCTTAATGATGGCAGTTTCGGCAGACAGAATCAGAGCAGTTTATTTGGCCCAATTCTGGGGCGTCATTCACGCAAAGTCTCAGCCGATTCAGGCAACCAGACACACTCCAACTTATTCTTCCAGCGCACTGAGATAAGGGCGATGTGTGGCATGGTCATTTTTGGCTACCTGGTGCATCTCAGTAAAATATTCCTGGTGGTTGAATAATTCAAGTGTTTTAAATATTCTCAAATTAGCATATGTAATGAAACTTCTATATTTAAAAGTCTAAGGAGGACTTGGATGCATACATGAAGGTCTTGCAGTATGGTAATTAAAATATTCAGACAGAAAATATTCCATTTTGTCAGTGATGTACTACCCTATAATTAAAAAACAAAGCATGTGTTTATACTCATGCACAGTAAGAGGCTACATTTTGAATTGAAAATATATTAAAAGTAAAACAATAGGCCCAGTGTTACTCCTTATATAGTCACTGCAACACCACAATGTGAAGTAAGGTGATGTTTGGAAGAACTGTTCTTTATTATCAGCGAACGAGGGTGGCTAGGAAGTGACTTCGTTCATTCATTTATTTATTTATTTAGACTCTACCTGCAGATACAAATACCTCTCCTTGAGCCTCCCTGAATAACTGGTGGAAAATGTATGATCTTCCCTCTGCCATAAATTAATTATTAGATTTTTAAAACGTACCCTTTGATGTTTAAAAGTTAAAAGTTAAAGGCTGAAGGCAAAATCCTGGAGTTAAAAAAAAAGTCTTGGTTTTTCTCTCTTGTCGTGCATGCTGATTAGTTTGTGCAAACGGCTTATTTTTTAACAAAACTTTATATGAGACGTAGAATAAAGTGATTTTGATGAAACGTCACCATCTTAAGATTCGACTTGGTTATGTTTTTCCTGACAGAAGCGTTTGTCACACCGTCGGAAATTTAAAAATCCAATTAGAGTCTCTGTGTTTACAGTTTCTGGATATGATAAATGGTGTAGTTTGGAAGACATGTTTTCTTTAAAAATAAGCAGTGAAATATATACAAAAACAACCACTTAAATGTGTATGCCCCTCCTGTTAGCCAAAATAAATAATATAAGTCCCACCCCAGAGTTTAAAAAATGATTTGACATTCCTCCCCCTCATAAAAACACATAGACTGTATATAAATGGACAACATGACAGCTTCTTATTAGTGAAGCCAGAACAGCTCAATCGCCCCCTGGTGGCTGGCTGCAGTACAGGTCATAAAGTCCACCCTCTCCATGTTAGTGGATGGGATGTAGGCCAAACTAAAAACTCAATGCACACATCAATTACAATTTTCCCAAAGATGGTTTCCGTCATTTAAGGTAGTGTTTATCACGCTACTGTATGTTCAAGTTTTTGTTTTTCTGATAATTTGGTTTTAATTAGTTACTATACAACATGATTGACAACTGCGTGAGCCAATCAGTGGGCTTGCATTCAGTGACGCTGCTCGCGACTGGTCAGATGGGTGTATGGGCGGGGCACTTGATACCACAGACATCACTACTGCGCAGACTCTGGCTTCAAATGATGTACACAGAGCAAGATGGTAGTGGCTGCATCTGGGATATTTTGGCTTCACGTTTGTACAGTGGGGTTAAGTAGAGGTGAGTTGTACATGGCCTATAGTCTTGATCACACAGAAATTATTTTAGCAGCTGGAGGCGCCTTTTTGTATTTGTTTTAATGGGAATGAAGCTTAATGCCCGTGTTTTTTGCATTGGGGCACGCCTCATGTTAATGCGCTACAGGAACCTGGCATTGTTGCCGGAGTGCTTTAAACTCAGAGTGGAAAAACATCCCACGTCATCTCTTTTATTAAAAATCTATTTTCCCATTGTCCAATCAGATGATTTTAGAGGCCACAGGTCTTCTGTGGTGGTCACGACAACAAGTTTACAGTTTGTTGTCAATGGAGGAGAAATTGGTGGTAGCGGTTGCTGTAAACCCAGAGCTATACGGCCGATTTATCCTAAAATATTACTGGAAATGGCCATCATGGAGGCGAAGCTCCTGGTGGTACTCCCTGTCATCCAGTCTTTTTAGGGTCTCATGTACCCACACAGATCTCTGTTCCCCTGTGTCCAAAAAATTATTTACTGACAGCCTCTCACCCTCAACCAGAGCCACAGCAAGTACCCTCTGTCTGAACATTTTAGAAACTAGACACTAATTACTGTCAAATAACTAAAATAAATAAACGGTAGATTGATTACATGGGAAGGTTAGAATAAGGTGGTGAGTCCGCGGTTGCCTGACAACAATTAAAAGGTGCAGCAAGCTTTTTTTTTTTTTTTTTACCAGTGGCATTAAATTTTTTTAAAAGGCAGTGCAATTATCTCCCCTATGCACATATCATCAACTTTTGAGCCTGTAGTTGTCTGTGTGATTATAATGTGGAGTGGACAATTATTACTCTCATTCCTTTTCACTTCCTTTAAAAGGGAAAGAAAAAGAGATTTATTTTTATTTAATTTATTTTTTTTTACCTATTTCTACCTATATTTTGCATTTGCTGACTGATGGGTTGATATGTTGGAGTGGATAGTTATGTTGTCATCTTTTTATGTTTATGTTCAGATAACTTCTGAATATACTGTATAAAAATGTTATATACAGCTGGAAAAAAGGGAAATG
>JAPZEB010000006.1:13586309-13598607 GCA_029783705.1 Chaetodon striatus
TATACATTGTACGTTGTTCATGAAAACTAAATAAAAACTGAGTTAAAAAAAAAAAAAAAGGCAGTGCAAGGTGCCTCCTATTTTGCAGCCTGCAAAACGCTTTCTGTGCAATCAGAGCCAAAAGTTTTGTCAGTTTCTGGCAATGATAAATGGTGGACTTTAGAAGGCATGCTTTCTTTAAAGGTCTGTGGTAACATAAAAACAAAATACAACCATCCCTTGAGCCAAAAAAAAGTTCCTCCCTAGTGCTTAGAAAATTACTCAACATGCCTCCCCCTTGTTGCACCACCCCTCCGCCTTGCAAGTAACGAACAGTCCCTTAATGGTAAACTATAAGTGTCAACAATTTTGGCTTTACATTTACAGTTTTTCTCTGTTTATATCATATATAAATCTGAAAAAATCACTCTAAATCGACAGGGAAATAGTGGATAGTTGCAGCCCTACTGTTTACTGGCATGAGGATCAGTGAGGCTCATTATAATATCCTAGAGACGGAGCTCTCCTCCCAGTCAGAGATCTCCGCCCCAGTCATCTTGGACTACAGCTCGGAGCCCGGATGCGCCGCCATGCCGCCTCTATCAGCGAATGGAATAATTTATTCACCAACCTGCCTGACACTGGGCGACTAGGAGTTCACTGAAGAAGTCGACAACACAGTTTGGAGGGCAGGGGAGCCTTCACCGCGGACAGACCACCACGCCATACCCGCGCTGCGTTCACTTGCCTGCTCGCGCAGCCTGCCACCGTTGTATTGATGTAGGGACACTTGAGTGCTAGCTACACGCTAACGTTAGCTCGAGTCGAGAGAGTGCGCGGTAGTGACAGTCCGGCCGGAGGCGGGGAGAACTGTGAGGTGAGACTGTTACTTTGATGGTGACTACACTGTTGACTGTACGTATAGGTGGCCATCTGCTAGGTAGTATCACTTTCATCCATGTGAGTCACGATTTTAGGGGGGTTCAGGCAGCAGCATATCGAGGTGGGTACTTCACTGTTTGTCTAATAACGGCTTTTTGGCCGGAGTGGAGCTGAACGTTTAGTCGACGTTTCAGTCTCCTGGCCCGCGATAGAGAAGCTAGGAGCTAGCTTGCTAACTAGGTAACTGTGCAACACAGTTAGGGACTCCTAAACTTTTCAGGTCCGTAACCCCTGAGTAGACACGCTTCAGATGTCAGATACCCAACCTGATAATCACGTAGCATCAGAGACTAGTGCAAAACAGAGGCTTTTGTTAATGTAACACTCAGTTAGGAAGTGACAGTGGAGAGTAAAGGGTTATCTGGTATTCATTCACTTCAGCTGACCCTCATTTTTTATGGTGCAGGTCCCTGGACTTGAGTTTGAGAATTGCACTTGTGCTGGTATAGTATGTGTGTGTGGTTGTAGCAGTAAGTGTGCACCTCATCCTGTGAAACATTGACAAATGTTTTCTGTGACTTTCAGGTCCAGGAAGATTTCCATGCCTGCACCAGCCCTGCAAACCAAAAGAGATGTCTGTTGACGAGGATACAGTGAAAACCGGAGGTCCGCAGCCCAGCTCAGCATCATCTCTGCAGCTCTCAGAATGCACTGGAGGTTACAGCAACATGTCAATGATGGTGGAAGGTGCCGCAGCCACCCCAGATTTCGCAGCCGCTTGTCCTGTCTCGGGCACTGCAGCCTCACCAAAACACACCAGCGCGACTGACGGGCTTACCCACCCAGACGATGCTGGACAGGGAGCCAGAGGGAACGAGAATAACATCAGTCGCAGGAACAGCTTTCATCATTCCAAACAGCCGCAGCAAACAAAACTGACAAAGCGCCGCAACACAGCAAACTCTGGGTTCAAGCATCCGACGTCTGGTAAGAGGAGACGAAGGGCCAACTCTGAGAGTGACTCCGTCCTGCCCACCAACTTCCTCCTGGGTGGGAACATTTTTGACCCGCTGAATCTCAACAGCCTGCTGGATGAGGAGGTCAACAGGGCGCTCAATGCGGAGACGCCCAAATCCTCCCCGCTGCCAGCGAAGAGTCGAGACCCTGTGGAGATCCTCATCCCACGAGACATCACAGATCCACTGAACCTAAATAGCGGGATAGCAGACAGTAGCTTTTTGGTGTCCCCCTTTAAAAGTGGAGGCAGAAGGAGACACCGCAACAGACACCATGGAGGAGGAGGAGGTGGAGGAGGTGGTGGTGGGATTTCAACCACACAGTTAAACCTCTCAGAATCAGGAAAAGGTGAGGTTAAAACTGGCACCTCTGCACCACTTCCAGGTATGTTAGCCTCATGTTCTGCACTAGACGTCTCCAAAGAGTCCAACAGTTTTTCCAGCGCCACAGGGGACTCCCATGAGCACTCAGCCGACAACTCAGCCAGCTTCAAGGAGGAGATGACGTCTGTATCAATGGAGGAGTCCTCTTCCTCCATATCGGGGGCACCAAACCAGCACACAAGCAGACGCAAGCGTAGGCGCAACTCTGGCAAAATGGAGCCCCCCGTGACCCATTCTACACCAGTCGGAAAGTCAGGATCTGGAGACAGGAGTTGGGGTTCAGGGGGATCAAGAAGTTCCCAGTCCTTCCACACACCTAGGAGTGGTCCTAAAACAGGGCCAGGAGGTCGCCAGCACCAGCAGCCCCACAACCAGGCGAAGGAGCATCAGAAGAAGAAGTTCCAGTATGGGAACTACAACAAGTATTATGGCTACCGCAACCCAGGTGCTAGTGAAGATGCACGGATACGTGTGCTTCGTCCAGAGTGGTTTGAAGGTAAAGATGTTCTGGATCTGGGGTGTAACTCAGGCCACCTAACACTCTATATTGCCAAAATGCTAAAACCTGCCCGCATATTGGGCCTGGATATTGACAATGCTCTGGTACATGCAGCCCGGAAAAACATCAGACATTATCTGTCTGAACTGCAGACCCAAGAGGCCAGGCATGCAATGCAGGAGAAAAAGAGCACCAAGCAGGAGGAGAGGAATGGAAATGAGAGTCTCACAGGCACAGACAAGAAGCACAATGAAGCCGAGAGCAGGGATGAAAACGGGACACCAGTGAAAGGAGAAAGTGGCCCTGCAGAGGCTGTAAATGACAATGACTCCTGTCACACAGATGAGGCAGGGACCCAGAGGCGGGATGGCAAAACAGAGAAAATGGAGCAGGAGGATTGTGATTCACCCCCCGCAGATCACTCTGTGAGCTGCTCTTTTCCTGTGTCACTACGCATCTCCAGGGGGCCCATTGCTGCACCTCCGCTAACAGAAACACCCACCGCACGGCCGGGAGAGTTCCCCTCAAATGTGTCCTTCATCAAGGTAAGACGGCATTCTCTGGGCGAACATTTGGTGGCAGCGTGAATGAAGTTCCCATGTCATTACATCTCGGGAGCCTTGATGAAGGTCAAAATAAAATCAGTATTTCGCAATTAGGCGCTGCCTGCGTTATATCTGCACCATATTCATTAAGACTTAGATAGCAGCATGTTGTAAAGACACATTGTAAACCATATTAAAACGCACCGAAAAGCACTTGTTGGGAGAGAGGCTGCATGTTACAGAAACACTCTGCGGTCTGACTGACTTCACAAGAGGGTGTGACATCAATTAGGTGCCCACTTGTTCTCCTAAGATCCTGAAAATGTTATTTGTCTTGCCTCGAGATTAGGGATTGCATTGTCGCAGCACAGTCACTTCCATTAAAGCATGCAGGTTGCACCATGTAGCTTATCTGGACAAGGCGTATATGGTGTTCATTTTCCAGGAACATAGGAAAATGATCAGCATGTAACATTTGAGTCTGCTTAAATTTATCTTTAATTATCTTACAGATTTAAAATGTTTGGCAGTGGGTGAACAAAGGTGAACAGATCAAACATGTTTAATCAATATCTCAGGACATTTCTCCACATTTAGATGAGTGGATGCATTGTCAAAAAGTTCATACATTGGGAGTCAATGGAAACCATAACAAATAAATTGATTTTTAATGCAAATGTTGTTTTCCAGTTTAAAAATAGCTACTCTTCTTGTCAAAAGGACACATACTTCTCCATTCTTGTAAGTTATTAAAGCAATCATGATGGAAGTAAAATTTTATGATTAGGTCAGGGGTGTCAAACATACGGCCCGTGGGCCAGAACTGGCTTTTCCACCTTGACCAGAATACAGTTCTCTGATATAACAATGAGTTCCTACTGTGACCATGTTCAAAGATATTGAACATTGTGCAAAAGTTTGTTAATCAGCAGCTTCAGTTCAAAAGAATCTGTGTCAGGAAATGTGTGAATAAATGCACATTAGTAGACCAACTGAATTTAGAATAACTGAGACATACACATTTTTCTTGAGACATCTCAGGCTGTTCATCTGTTTTGTAAAAGGATGAACGTCTACAGAATGTACTTGTAATTCTTTACACAAAAAAGGGAAAATATAGAAGCTGATATGACTTTTAGTTTATTGTGAGAGGGTTTGATTGGTCCAGCCCATCTGAAATTAAACTGGGCTGTATGTGGCCCATGAACTGAAATGACTTTGACACCCCTGGATTAGGTCCTTTAATAAGGATCCAAGCATCTGCGCCAGTTTGATTTAATGAGTCACTTACATTTGACTTAGTTTATCTTCACTTGTTTAAGCTGTGAGTGTGGAGGTAGTTACCACTAGTTTGCCCACCTTTACGTCTGTGTGTGTGCTGCACACCTCATTGTATGTGTCTCCAACCAGAGGCTCAATATTCCCTGAAGCTGGAGCTGATTTTGATAAGTAAAAGATGGAAAACAGGAAAAAGCAGAGCAGCCTGTCTTTTACAAGCATTTCTAATGTTATCAGCCTCTCAAACACCAGCGTTGTTTGAGACTTTGACATATAGTACAACAGCTTGTCGCTTAGAAATGTAAAGGTTTCTCGTCGAGGGTTTTCATTGTTCTAATTTCTATCGAAGTTTCCTCACTCCGCTGGCCTTGTACCTTGCAGGCTCCGTGTAGGCAGCTACATGAATTGGTTAGATGCAGGAACCGTGGTGTTTGTTTCTGAATGAAATCGATGACTGCCTCCTCCCTGCTACGAGCATTAGAGATAATGGCAGTGCAGCACAGAGCTTATCCTGTTTAATGAGTGAAAAGCCTCAAGATGAGTGCCTGAGCCCCCTCAGCTTGTACAATACAAGATGGATTCGAGGGAGAAATGTCAGGATGTCTCGTATTTGTTTGACAAATCTACCCTGGTCTCACGTTAGAGTGTGGAAAGTTGAAGGGAAGCAAATTTGATTAAACACAGGAGGTGTTTTTTTACTCCTTATCACTAAATTCTCATCAGTTCCAAAATTATTGAATTACCAAATATAGTTTCAGTGAGTAGGAGGAAAGCTTTGACTATTTATACCCTTTCTTGGATGTGTAATAGACCCAACGCCAGTTACTACTAGTAACACCTTTGTTTTTTCCTGATACTACATTTCAAAATGTCTACTGTGGAAAAAGGTGTGTTCTGATAATCAAGTTTCCTAAACTTAGTTCTCAGCTGTCTTCAGTTGAAATGGTGATCCAGATCAAATAACACTCTCCCTCTGGTTGTCCTCACCTCTATACTTTTGTCCTGCTCTTTCTCCTTCAGCATCAATCTTGTGTATCAGTCTGTGTATCTCCATATTTAAGAAGTCGGAGCCAGCTAAAGTTTGGCATTTATACTAGATGAATTACTTTAAGTCTTACATGAATTATTACAACAAATCTGGAGTTCTCTAAACACATGCTCTCATAATAATCTTGCATTATTTGTAAGTCAAATGGCTTCACAGAGCAGCAGTAAAATTTGGTGGCTATTCTGTGTTTGTTTACCATGCATATCCTTAGAAGCAAAGATTTAGTATCACACAAATGCATCCTATAATTAATGTACAATTTTAGGATACATTTAAGATTTTTACTCCCATTTAAGACACTTTTATGAATGCCATTCAAATAAGATTTTGCAGATACCAGCTCTTTAGCTGTGGCCATGACCGTCATGAGTTTGTGTTTCAGTAAAGGTCTTTATTCCAGTCACAGTGCTTAGCAGCACGAAATAGTTTGTCCTGTCAAAGCCGTGTTTTATTCACCTCCTGTCTTCTCCTTTAGGCCAATTATGTCCTGGAGAACGATAATCTTCTTTTGACTCAGCGGCCAGAGTACGATGTGATCATGTGCCTGAGCGTTACCAAATGGGTTCACCTGAACTGGGGAGACTGTGGCCTCAAGCGGCTCTTCAAGAGAGTCTACAGACATCTCCGTCCTGGAGGCATTTTCATCCTGGAGCCGCAGCCCTGGGAGTCGTATGTGAGGAGGAAGAAGCTGACGGTAAGAGACTGAGAGGACAGGGCTGTTGTGATGCAATGCATAATTTTTGTAGCAAAAAAACACCTAGGATTTCAAAGCTTGATTTAAGTAGCTGAAATATAATAAATATTTGTTTTCTCTCTCACTTCACAGGATAATATTAGCAGGAATTTTCACAACATCCGCCTCAAACCTGACCAGTTTTCATCGTACCTTACAACAGAGGTGGGCTTCACCAGTTCTGAGTACCTTGGGGCCCCCAAGTGTTCAATAAGAGGTAATTCACTAATTGTTCAGATCAGATTTCTGCTTCACATGATTGTCACCACTGTAGCTTGATGTCATTTCAACTTTTTTCCCATCACAACAGGTTTTCAGAGGCCAATCTACTTATTTCACAAATGACCGCTCCTGCCTTGAAGATCATTGAATGTGAGTAGCCTAAGCCACCACCATACACACAAGCCAGCCAGCTGCCCTGGACTGCAAGGAATCATCTGAGTCCTTCACAGTTAACTCCAGCTTTTCAGATGCTGAAGATGAAATTCAGAAAAGGAGAACGGGACCAAAAGTGGAATTAATTTTGTAAAAGATGAGATCTGTTGAGGAAGAGGCACCTATCAGAATCCTCCGTGTCGGCAAATTCTTAAAAAGTGCGGCGTGAACTCAGATCGAACTCCGCAATGTATAACCTGGAGCCAAACATCACAGCTTGGCCGGGCTGCGGAAGAGGTGATCGTTTTCTTGGACTATCCCAGTGCTAATGACGCTCCAGTTTGATGCACGGCCATAACGTGTTTGAAAATCTTTGGCCATATATCTTTACTTTCATAACTTTGTTCTGTGCCACCACATCACTACACATTATACATATTAGGGTTGGACGATAGGGGAGGCTTTTCCAATTGGCGACCATCACCACTTTAACTACATTGTGTGTTGCACTTGCAAAAACTGCAGTGTACTACTGGATTATAAAGCCATTAAACAGGTAATACTGACATGATGTCTCTTGAAAGCCACAGCGGAGTGCAGGTAATGTGTTTTATGCTGTGTAGGACACTGTGCAGGCTATTGAAGCCTCGTATTGCAGCTACTGATGGCATCGAAATTGTGCTCTTCGCGGTTAAATATGTGCATCATGTTCGAAGCCTTGAATCCAGTTGTGGCAGACATATAACTGCACATTTTTTGGTGACTTAAAAGCAGCCAAACAAATTCCATCAGCCATAGATTCAGTCTGTAGCTGATGTATTTGCCCCATCTCCACACCCTAATATACAGTTTGTTTTGTCATTATTTTGCAAAATAGGCCTTAGAGCTGAACGTGCTTTAATCTGGTACAGAACTGTGACAATGTTGTAAGTCCATATTTTGGAATGGACAATATGAAAAGCTAAATTGCACAAAGCTGAGATGCTATGAAGTGAATATGAAGTGAAAGGTGGCATGTCTAAGTGATGAAGACAATGATGCAAGGTTAGAAAGGTGCACTTAAAACAGCCAAAACAACAAATCTAATGAAATAATGTATGTTTAATCGCTGCACAGCCAAGATGCTTTCAAGGTATTTTTTTTAGTAACAGTCGGTTCCTTAAAAACAGTCACGATGAATGAAGATGCAGTCATCACATATTAGATTCCATCATGAACACATAGAGACAGTATTTAGTGTTAGTAGGCATACTACTCCTGGGTCTACTTAGTATGGTACCTCAGACCCAATGTCAGAGCCGATCAGCTTTCAGTGTGACGTCAGTTAAAACCCTGGGGGCGATGGCCAGTATTTTGGGGGTTCCAGGGTGACCAAGACTTCTCCTAATAATTTTTATAAACATATACGTTATTTCTTGTCAGTCAGATGGGCTCCACATTTCACCCAAAGCATTCAGCCTCTTTTGCTTCTCACGTGAAGCCTGCTGAAACCTGATTGTTAAATACGAATCAAACTACAATCAGAAACCAGAACGCCTCCGCTACCAAAATCTTGTCCTGTTGACTATGGATAGATATAGTACATATTCAGGTATCTGTTCATAGAGATTACCTCCAACCTGACATCAGCTAAGTGCAAGTTTAAAAAATCAAAGTATTTTCAAGAAAAGAATTTGGCTGTTTTGAATGCAGACTTTTTACAAACCTTCAGGCCTGTGTAATTTACTTTATTTGGACAGTCATTCAGGAAGCAACAAATCACTTCATGGGTCCTTTTAAGCCTTTTTGATGCTCCATCCTAATGGTAGGGGGCACATTTGAGCCGTGCTGACACCCAGGTGTTGGCTCAGCTCAAGATAATTCAGCACAGAGACCATGAGGACTATTTTGCAAGGTAGATCTGTAGCATGCAGTGATCTATTTTTTTTAATGACAGTTAAGCCATAGCCCTACCTTATATGTTGTTTACAATGTCTGCAATGACTGAGAGTATAACGGAGGGTATGATTTAAGGCAGAGGCCTGTTATTGGAGGGTTGCTACAGTGTCTTCAGTGCTGTATAAATCCGACACATGCATTGTTTTGTGTGGTCTGATCATCACTGCTGGACAGGCATTAATTCAAACAGCATCAGAAATACTTTCTAGCTCCTGAGTTGGGCTCAACGTCTGTAAAGCTGAATTAAGATTTACATTTGTAGAAGATAAATTGCTACAAAAAGGACTGAAATATATCAATGTGGGTTTTTACCAAATTTAAATATTAAAATGCTGTTTGTATTGAAGCGCTGCCAAAATATTTTATGGGTCTTTTGCTCTTGAATTTGACAAAATATGCCATCATCATCTAACAAGGACAGCTATAAGTTACAGGCAGTCAGTCTTTGTGATTGTATCTTTATTGGTGTGCACTGAGCAACACTCGTCTACAACCTTTCATTCTGTGGCTGGGACTGAAAATCTTTTTCCTTTTTTCTTTTTTTTTGTAACACGTTCAATTACAGCATTTGGCTAATACAATAGACGATGGCAAAGATGGATGATTTATGTTTATTTTAGTAAGTGATCAGTGTAAATAAGTTTGCAAATTTTGTTTTACTGTTGTCAATATTGAGTTCAAAACTGCTTTTGTTGTTTTACGTGGGTTTTTTTTGTCTTGTTTTGAAATGTTTGCTGCCAATTTGTGAGCGAGTCAGAGTTTTTGTCCTAAAGCGGACCGCTAATCCAGCTCTGTAACAACAAATAATTATGTACATTGCAAAGTTCTGATGTGTTTGCTTTGTTCTGTCCCGGCAGGCACACGGATTGTCAGATTGGCTCTTTATTTTTTTATAAACTGTTTGAAAGGAGTGTTGTTGTCACTGCACTCTCATTTCACTTCATTTGACGTGTTATAGAGATTTTAAATTTCTTCAAAGTAGAAAAAAAATTTGAATACTTTTTCCATCAGACTTTTTGTAACAAGTTGTGGAACACTGATTAACCTATAAAATGAAGCTTCAGGTTATATTTTGAATTGAAAGAGAATTGGCTTCGACCTCAGTCGGCCCGTCAGACACAGGGCACCAAATCACACCTTTCTCCTAAGCTAAGACAATCGGATTCTCAGGCTTAGATCAGCCCACTGCTGTAATTTCAAGGGCATTTTGCTTTTTATTTACAAAGGTTTTCTTTGTTGAGTTTTTTATTTGGGGAAACAAGTTGTTTAAAGCTAGTTTGTGCTGTGCCACCAATGTGAAAGATTGCACCTTACTGTCTCAGCAGCAACATCTGACAGATTTTAACCCAACAGGCCAGGTATCCAAGCTACAGCATGTCTTTGCTGGAGATGTGAAATTGCATGTTGTCATATATAGTGCTGTATAAACTTTTTGTACTCCCCTTGAGGTTTTGCACAAAGTGGTGCAAAGTCGTCCATTTTTACTAAATGAAAATGCACATAAAGTAGGGTGTAAGACATAAAACACCCCTTGTTTCAACACAGTTTATTGCAGTTATAAATATTATGATGCTCAGATCTCATATTCATGTTATAGTAGCTTACAACACAATATTGTGCAATATTTGCTCTTTAAAAGTGTAATTATGTCCTTAAAGCCAGCAAAATCATTAACCATATCAATGGAATAAATGTTGTAGTGCGCGGAGAATTAAAATTAAGAAAACGTGAGTGTAGTTTTGGATGTGAAAACTGAAGGGTCCAAGTTTTCATGTTGCAAAGAAACCAAAAGAAACATGACAAGATAAACTGCAGTGAAAGCACACCCTATTGTATTTTCTTTTTTTATTATTGTTATGTATTTAAATGTTTTTTATTTGCAACTTAAAGATTGAGGACCCATTCAGAGAAGTGGATTGGATGGATTACAGCAATTGGTTATGTGGCGTTTTGCTGAGATGCTACAGGAAGTAAAGTTCACATTCACTACTATGCTCACATTTTCTAAATTTCAACTCATCTTATAAAATCCTAGAGATTGTTTTTAACATCAGAGCAATCTCCAGTGGTAGCTAATCTCTAAAACCTGTAGCTACAGCCCGATTATAAGATTTGAGCAGCACTAGAAATGAAATACTGATAAAATGTTTGGTCAGAAACACAGTAAAGAACTGATAAGACGGTAGTTATAATTAGCTTTGCATAGCTGCTTCTCATTTATTAGAAGTTTTCTGGGGTAATAGTACCTAAAATTGTTCTACAACTAAAACGAAATAGCTATGAAAATCTCTTTGTAGTGCAAAAATGCATAAACTCAAGGGGTGTATGATTTTTAATGGCACTGAACTTCACCTCTCTTCATGTTGAATCTGCACTGATGCGACTCGAGGGAATTAGTATTTTTTTTTTTTTTGCAGTTACAGTTGATGTTTTACATGTACCTTAACTTTCCTAGAACCAGTTTTCTGGAAAAACTGTTGGAATAAAACACCCCCTCTGTCAGGGAAGCTTTGAATTTTCATGCCTCTGAACAACAAGATATATCTGAATGTTTCTCTGTGTTTAACATTTTAATTGATTAAAAGTGGTTCCAGATTTGGTGGTTTAAGTATTTGCTTATACAGCACCGTATTATGTTATTGAACTGAAATTGATTTTTGGGTGGAAGCATGTACAGACATTAACGTATCTTCATAGTAAAATAATCTTACAGTGGTTTTGTGAGGCTGCCATCACATTCAAAAGCTGCTTGAACAAGCAACAAGCAGTGAGCACTGGTGGTCTGCACATAGGTGTTCGTATTGAGGTGATCATCGCAGCACCTGTAAAGAGGTTAGTAACCCACTTTGGAGAAAGCGGTGAGCTGAAAGTAAATCCATCCCCTTCATGTGGAAACAGGTCAGGCTGATTAATGTCACCAGGAGAGATTTTTTTTTCCACACGTGGGAAGAGCAGCCCTGTGAAGTATTACTGTATGTTTTCTGGCTGCTGCTGTATATAGCATGCAGTTTATGTCCCCCTTTAAAAGTCTATAGGATTATCGAAGGCCAGCAGTCTAATCCACAGTTATTATTGTATGTTTTGTATGTATTATAATTGAGCCAAAAGTCTCTGAACACAATCCTTATTACTTTATTGAAATATGCTGCGATACTCTAAATTGCGAGGATGGATGCAGGAACATTTGCTATACACTGAGATGACAAGACCAAATAGTCCACTCTAATAGAGCTTCAAGGAGCTTCTGTTAGTGATCTTGCTAGAAGGACACGTCTGCAGTGCTCCACCAATCAGGCATATGACATTATACCTAGCCCTCGTATAGTTGCATCTGATGGACCCTGAGAGGATGAGGAAAACAGTTCTCTGGTTTGATTAAACAAAGTTCAACTCTCGTCTGAATTTAACACTGGTTGAATATAGAGTTGGCAGCGTCTCAAGAGATGCCTCTTAACTGCAAAGTCTAGGACAGTAGTGGGTCGAGGGTCCACTTTAAATGGGCCGCAAGTGACTCACAAATGTGTCAAGTTTGTAAAAACTTGCTGTATTTTTAGGTACAGTGAATTTCCACTACAGAGCTTTTATTTTGAAGTGCTGTTTCCTGCTGTAGAGTGGCTGATA
>JAPZEB010000006.1:13598707-13614186 GCA_029783705.1 Chaetodon striatus
TATTTTTAGGTACAGTGAATTTCCAACACAGAGCTTTTATTTTGAAGTGCTGTTTCCTGCTGTAGAGTGGCTAATGGACAGCCACTCGATAGACAGCAAACTAATTTGATGATATGACACGAGATTATGACACGAAGGAGAAATTTGGACCACATGGCTGGACCAGTGGAGAACTACTGCTCTAGGAGACTTGTCGAGGGACCTGTTAAGCTCATTTTCAGGTTTATACTTGTATTTGGGGTTTCTACTAGAACACGTCTACATGTTTTAATGGTCAAAAAAACACTTTTTCCTCACACTGTCTGTGCTGCAACACCTGTATTCACCCTCTGCTTGAGACACTCACTTTAAATGCCTGTCTGTTTAAGCCAGTCTGCTCTGATTGGTCAGCGTTTCCAGGTTTTTCACATCGCTGCACCATTAATGCAACGAGGGGAATGACTGTATCGAAGTATAGCTACACTGTCTACCGTAAAAAATCAACAATAAAAGCTTTTAAACCAAAATCCTCACAACTGGGCACATTCCAGCAGGAATATGATCCAGACATCAGCAATCAGGATTACATGTTTCCCTGATGTTAGCATGTAGCTCCATGTAATAATACATGTCCATATACAAAAGTGGACAATCATATTTTATGGTTGAAGCTTGTTTATTTATGATGAATAATGTTTGTAGTTTGATATGACAACAAATTTGACCAAATTTAGCAACAATAACAAGCTAAGACACTGTTAATTAGGAAGTACTCATTTAAAGACATTAGTGCTTTATTAACGTCTCATTTGAGGACACTGGGACCTAATTATCGTCGACACTGGGTAGTTTCTTTTATACTTATCAGGTCCTACTGATCCTAAATAGCTAGGAGAACTGAAAAATGTATACAAAACAAAAGTTTGGGTCTCAGTAGGACAATACATTTTTCACAAGTGCCTTTCAAGACACCCAAGGACACTTTACAAAACCAGATAAGACAGTCAGTACATAATTAAAGTTAACAATAAGCAATAACAAAGAGCAACAACGGCAGTAATGAAATACATGTACGGATAAAAGAACACATTCACAAAACATTATGAAACACTAGGAAAGGCTGTCCTAAAAGATGAGTTTTTAGCTGCGTCTTAGAAGAAGAAACCAACATGCACTGATGTAAACCCTGAGGAAGAGCATTCCACGGATTAGGGCCAGCTACACTAAAGGACCTGTCACCCATAGTACGGAGCCTGGAGGGGGGAGTCGAGAGTAAGCGGGCATCAAAGCGAACAAGGAAGTGTGTAGGAATGGAGAAGACTGGAAAGGTAGGGTGGCACCATGCCATAAAGGGATTTAAGACATGTTTTAAAGACATGTAGACGTGTACTTGCAGCCAGGGAATGACTGTAATTGAGTAGTGTGACACTTTCCACCATGAAAAGTCACATAGAAAAGCTTCTAAACCAAAATGAGACATGTTGACATGTTCCAACTGAAATTTAATATGATGATTACATGTTTCCCTGACGTTAGCTTGTCACTACAAATAAGTAAGAAAATAAGTAAAGCACAATGGGTCCCCTTTAAAAAAAAGTTGTCCAATGTTGCTTTGATTTCGTAAATGACACATTTATCAGAGTACACCGGGGTAAGTCATGCTGCAGCTTTATGGCCGTGAAGCTTTATTATGGATCCCACTGCATGCTGTGATGTGTCAGTACTTGTCAGGCTGATGTGTCAACGTCAGAAGGTCATGGTTAGGGCTAAAATAGGACATAGTTGACTCAAAATTTCAGTCTCTGGCATGTATAAAGCCGCTGATCTCACACTATACATTCATTTTAGCAGAATACTGAACAGACCTGTTCATGTTAATGTAGTATTTTGGCGTTGGATATAAATAGCTACATTGGCTATTCCACCCTGGCTGCAAATAGCATTGTTGCCAAGGACACCTGGGTGCTAATAGCATCTGCCTACATTTGTACTGTATACTCTAATTGGGAATGTAGTATGAGATCATCATTATATTCACATTTACCTAACAAAAAAAAACGACACATATATATGATATATATTCTTAAAGTCAAGTGTCACTTCTATAATTTCCCCTCTACTGAACAATTTCCTCATTACAGTTACCATTTTATTTTGTAAAACACTTAGATTTTAGGAACTGCACCCCTAACTAGGACTCATTACTTTGGCTCTAACTCAGGCCGCAGTGCAAAGGTCATTATTTCCTGCTAGCATCAGAACATATTTATGTGATTAGTTTGTCTCTGATTTATAAAAGCACCTGCAGCATCTTCAAAGCCCAATATCTCTACAGTAAAAACTACATACTGTGACAGTTTTCAAAAAAATCCATCCTGCAATAACTTTGTTTTGTTGTGAAGACAGACAGCCTCGTGTAAACAGGTTCGTGCCAGGTTACCCCCTTTGTGGTTAGGTCACGCTGCGCCTGTCTGAATAACACAAAGATTCCACCCAGATGACAATGCAGAGCACAATACAGAGGCTCCTGTTTACAAATAGCATCCATGCCTTTAGCACCTACTGGCCCGCACCACTCATCCACCATCTTCAGATCCTGGTCCTGTAACTCTGGTACAACACTCAGTAACCAGCAGGATGATAATATGTTTAAACCATAGAGTAAATTGGTTTCTAAATGTCGTTATTTCATCATTTAACAGGACTTTTTGTTGTCCAGTGATGGTGTTACTTCAGACTAGGTGAGTATACTTGTTTTCAGCTATGTTGCTTCCTACAATAAATAGATAAATAAATGAAAGCCAAAGTTCACCAGCACAGACATTTGACCTTTCAATCGTTGATAGGCAGACAATGCGACAATGAATTTGCTTTGCCATCGTGACGTTGTCCGTCTGTTCCAGACAGTGCTGTCCAGACAGACAGAATGGTGAGATAACATAAACACAGACAAGAGACATAACACTTCATTCACAAAAGCTCTATTCAATCACAGCTATTTGGGTCAGTCACTTGACCATTATTGTGTCCTGTAAGTTCAGCGCTGAGCAAAAAGCATGCCAGACTCAACTCAGACTGCTTTACATGCTGTTATTTCCATAAGGTCAAATCAGGTGGGTAATGGGCTGCACATAGACGTGTTAACACTGTGTTTCAGATGTTTTTCAGATGTAAAGTGACAGATTGCGTTATGCCATGTGGGACAGTATGATTAAAACTGATAGTGATGATGAATCTAACTAAACAGCAACAAACGAAAACATCAGCAAATTTCTTTTCATGCATTTATTGGCAACACTGCATTTCAGACAGCATAACTGACTCTTCACAAAGGACTGATTATAAATGTTATTAAAGGTGAGATACAGGATCAGTCACACATCCAAGCAACAGTAACAGATCTGCTGCACACCTGGCTGTATCTGAGTTAGGTCTGACTAGTTGAAGTTCACTTCAAAAACACTCGTTGACACATCCCACAGCGTGTTAGAAGTCCAAGAGGTGTCGATTGAGAGTAAGGTTGTCAAGATCGGGTTTTCCGGAAGAGCGCTGTCGTCGATAAGCTTCCTGTACTGGAGTCAGCCCTCGAGCTGGCACATGCAGGTGCTAAGACCGCACAGCACAGCACCTGAAAATGAGCACAGTGCAACTTAAGTTAATCCAACAATCAGCAATCATTTCTATTGTGTTGTCTCTGCAATAAAAGTGCAAATGTTACAGTGTTACAGTGCACAGGCTCACCTGTATCTTCGAGGGCAACCGTGATGACCGACGATGTATTCCTGGGCATGGCAGAACCGTCTGCAGAGTCCTCTATACCCACATGTCCAGTACTGCATTTCTGGATCATTGCCTGCAGAAAATTATAAAAGAATCAAACATATGCTCCTATATTCCTGATGATTTGTAGACCTTTTTTCATAATCACAATAAATCCATTAATCTGAAAAAGAAGTTAACAAAACTGTCATAACTTTGATGATTACAAAAACTGTCAAGTTGTGATTACACAGTTTTGTTTCCCGTCTCCTCTGAGCCACACAAACAAGCCCAGTAATGAGTACAGTGTAGCTGGAGCATTTTGACACATCATGATTTACTTGATTAGACCTCACCCAGCAAGAAAAACAGGTGTATCCATCAATGCTTACCCTCCCCGACTGCGAGCATCAGGAGAAGCACAAGGAGAACCAAGCTCAGTCCCTTCATGTTTTGGTACCAATAAGCTTTCAGACAGTGTTGTTGACAGGCTGATGCTGCATTTATACAGCATTTCAACCACGGGGGAGGAGTCCGTCGTGCTCTGTCCAAATCACAATAACAAAGTATCACTGAATGATCCCTGTCTGAGGGCTGAAGGTCAGGACTATCAGCTTACTCAGCTCACTCAACAGCTCCAGCTTCTTGAGAATTTAAGATTGCTTTCATGCGTTTTACAAAGAAACATGCTGTTATTTTCTGTGCTAAGTGTGCAAAGTAAAACTTTATTATTCAAACTGCTCTGTGTTTTGGAGATACTGTGAATGATCTGTTCTATTCACCAACACAAAATGTAAAAGGGACAGTTGTTTGGTTTTGTACTTACATACACCCCTATGGCTGTACCACAAAGGACTCCTTCAAAAGAGCAAGCCCTCCAAAAGTTAGAATTATAGGTGAGATACTAACTAATTGTTTCACACACAGTAAGCAGTACAATTCTGTCTGTCCTGCTGTGTTTTCAGTGCTGCCCTCTGTTCGACCACTGCTCTGCCCACATCTGAATATGGCAGTAGTTCATGTGTTATTGCTGATGCTGTGAAACTACAATCAAACAGCACAAAACACGCTGCTCCAGTGACACAGGGGAGGATTGTTAACAATACAATAACAACACAAGGCACAGACACACAAACATGTACTTGTATAGCATGCCCCCTAGTGCATACGTAAAGATGTTTGCTGGCTTGTTTATTCTGTCTCTCACACACATAAACCACCTCAAGGGGACAAATCACGATCCAGTCTGTGATTATTCAGTCTAAAAGATGTTTTTACAGCCCTGTTTGTTTGGGCCTGGGAAAAAAAGGAAGCAAGGGAGCAGGAGAGGCCTAGTACTGTGCTCAGCATCAGAGTGAAGCACAGGGCAGATATCAACCTGCTTAATTTTAAATTTAAATGTTTTTAAATAAGGGTACTTAAAATCTATGATTATTATTCAAATATATAATTGCTCTCTATTTTATTTTATTTATTTATTTTTAGAGAAATTGTAAAAAATGTGATTCAATTCAAAGCAATGTCGAATCTATTTATCTTTTTATTTATTTTGCCAGTGGATGACCTACATAATGCTGATTTAAGGTTACTTTGGATAAAATGTGCTAAGTGTACACCCAATGCAGAAAGTCTCTCTGTCTCTCTATATGTCATATCACATTTAAAAAAAACAACAACAAAAAAAACAATTGTCACAACTAACTCAACAACCATTCCAAATCTTACTTAAGTAAAAATACGTAAATATCAGCAACAAATTGTACTTAAAGTATCAAAAGTAAAAGTATTTATTGTTCAAAATAGGCTCACCCATAGTGTTGCATTTATTATACATATATTTTTGTTGGACTTTACCCCTGATTCACAATCCATTTGCGTCTGAATGTTGTCAATGCATGTTTTATAAACTGACATATAAAATGTTGATCCAGAAAGAAACTAGTCACAAATACTGTCTGATAAATGAAGTGGAGTATAAAGTAGCCTGTAAATATATATTGCTATATTGCTGAATTTCCCTATATCTATAATATATAATCTATAGTATATCTAATTTATGATATTTTCCTTTCAGTTATAGTAGAGTAGAGTAGAAGTGTATGTGTGATTGGCAGCAGTAGGCAGTAGCTCAGTCCATAGGGACTCGGGTTGGGAACTGAAGGGTGTCTGGCACAAGTGCGGTTCTGTTCAGACCAAATAGGAAATGTGGACTGGTAGGAGAAGTGCCCATGCTCTTGAGCAAGGCATGGAAATTCCAGCTAGGCAGCCCCCTTGCTCTGACAGCCCTCCATTTAATGCTTGTGTAGTTTCTGTTAGTGCATGTGTGTGTATTTCGGGCCTGTGTGTATATGATGACAGGGTGAAAAAACTGAAAGTATATCTTCTTCTTCTTCTTAGCATAAATTAGAAATACTCAAGTCAAGCAAAAGTACTTTTGTACTTAAGTACAATAGACTTTTTGAGTATTTGAACTTAGTTACACTCCACCACTACAACTTTCTGCAGTAGATATTTTACATGCCGGTTTTTCAACACAGCAATTACAGGATTAATGTAGGAGCAGGGGTAAGTTAAGAACATATTGGAGTGTGATGGAATGTAGGGCACAATAATGTAATAGTTTCCTGAAAATCTAATAATGTTTACACTTAACTTGATTAAAAATATAATAAAACCCCAGTGATGTAATAGCTTGACCACTAATGTTATAGAATATCCTGATTGATACTGTAACAACATGACAAAGAAATGTACCATAAACTTAAGTGAGA
Organism: Chaetodon striatus; assembly: GCA_029783705.1. Taxonomy (NCBI): domain Eukaryota; kingdom Metazoa; phylum Chordata; class Actinopteri; order Chaetodontiformes; family Chaetodontidae; genus Chaetodon; species Chaetodon striatus. The sequence continues at coordinate 13,605,217 of JAPZEB010000006.1, forward strand.
TCATCTAACACTAACCCAAAATGTATATATAAATGTATATCAAAGCAGTATTGGTGTAACAATGAGTCAGTGTTACTAGATCTCTAGTTAATGATAAATAAATGCATTTGAGAAGTACAACTGAACTGCTCTCTACCAACTTCCTGCTTGTTGTTTCCTTCCCATTCTGTTAAGAAGGCTCACTTGTACTGTTTGAATGTATTCATTATGCAAGACATGTATTGTTATGTATTAGGTTTATGTTTAGATGTGTTAACTCTCCTCTACTTGTGCAGAATTTCATAAGATCAGGTGAGGCAAGGGAGACATTTCATTCCATAATAATCACTGGTGACTCAGAAGAGAAAGAGCATTTCACAGACATTAAATCAACCCTTTTGCTTTCATTGCTCGCTTGTGTAACATCAGCCAGCTATTGCAGATTTTGCCACCTTCTGATAGCGTCTAATCTAAGAGCCACTTTGTTCTAATAGAGGATCCTTGCACAATGACCAATCAGCATTCAGCGTGATTCATTTCCCATTGATGGGTCTTTTAGCATAATGCACCTTTGCCTGCATACAACATACCACTTACCATCTACTGTGAATTTCAAATTCTACATAAAACCTAGAGTTGACATTTCCCAACATGAAATCAGTGTCACATGTTACATTTTTTCATTAGACTAACATGACATTAACAGTATTATACATTTCATATAGGCCTAATTGCACACTTTTACATTTCTGAATTAAAAAAGCATACTTCTTTATTATTACATTATCAGTTAAAGTTATTACATTGTTTAATTATTGTAAAACTGTTATTACAACATCAGGCTGGACATTTTATTACATTATTGGTCAAGTTATTACATTGTTGGGTTTATTACATTTTCAATCACTTTAAGTGCAACTTTTAGAACATTTTCGGGTGCTTTAACATTTTTAGGATTTTTTTTTTTACATTTTTATTGCATTATGAGGCGCTACATAGAAGTGGACAGGGCAGAGGATGCTTGCTGGACACTGTAGGAGTTAAGTATCGCCAGAAGATGGCTGTATTGCAGCATTAAGGCTGCAAGCTACCGTTAAAAACTCAAAGAAGAAGACTGTGACCATCTGCGCATGCGCAGCCCGTACAGCTGCAGCCGATAACAACAACAGTCTGGACGGTGTGCCCTATCATTCCAAGATGGCGGACCTCTTAGGCTCAATCTTAAACTCGATGGAAAAACCTCCAACAGTCGGCGACCAGGAAAGCCGACGAAAGGCTCGAGGTACAAAATGTTTTGCCTGAATAACGACTCGTTTCGCGTTACTTTGAAACGGTTGAATATGATATTATAAGGGACTTAGACGTGTGTGAAAATTAGAAGGACAGGCGAAGAGGGCATTTCTGGTGCTGCCATTGGATGGCTGAGCTTTCAAGTAAGCCCCGTTGGCCCGGGTTCAGCACCGCCTCAGCGGAACATGCAGCCCCGCATGTGCTGCAGTCCGTCTGCCGCTGAGGTCACAGTCTGGGCTGGAGTCGATGTGGGAAATGAAGTTTTCAGAAGCACCGATTCACTATTGAAAATGGTTCACTGTTTTCGAAGCAGTCAAAATGGCGATATAGACCCGCTTGCCAGCTCCTTAATGTGTCTTTATGGAGTAAATCTGAGCGCATGATCAAACAATGAGAATACAGGTGTCTCTGCCGATACTGTAACACAAACCTGCTAAAAGCTCTCTGTAAACAACCAGCACTGTTTTATCTGCTGCAGACTCCTGGATGTTGACACAGAAAACAAGTTACCTCCGAGTATTCACAGCCCTCTGCCTTTAGAAATCATTTTCTGTTAAGCCCCTATTATTTCCATTGAGTATAAGTGTTAGTCAGTGTGCCTCTGTGCCAATGTATTTACAGCTTTCACTTTTCAGAAACAGTTTACTTTGCCATTAGCTCAGGCTATGGGCATTTAGTCAGTTACAGTAGATGTAACACTAGGAAGATGAAAGTGGATAATGTAAATCATATGTGTACATCATTCCTATATTAGTTCATGCAGAGTGAGAAATACTAAAGGTAGATAGCAGTGTTGGGAAGCTTACTTTTGAAATGTAATAGGTTACAGATTATTAGTTACCCTGTTGAAAATTTAATAAGTAATTACTTAAATTACTTTACGTAAAAGTGAAATAACTTACTACATTCATTACTTTTGGATCACTTTTCTGACACGTTCTGAACTGGGCAACAAAGTTGAAAAGTCCTAATAACACAAGTTCATAAATGTTGTATTTAAATTTCAAACATAATGAATGATATATTCTACATATAAAGTTTTTACCGAAAAGAAAAAATATATTCAGATGTAACCCTTCTGTAATCAGTAACATTTTGATTAATAACTTATTTGATTACATATTTTTTCTCAGTAGCTGTAACAGATTACAGTTTACATTTATTTTGTAATGTAATTATGTAACTTAATTACATGTGGCACTGATAGATAGATGGTAAACCCCGAGCAGCTTCTTTACCATAAGGCCCCAAATCAAATACAGTTTGGGAAACACTAAAATATTTCCTGTTTGCAGCTCTCACGTGGAAACTGTACTTCGTGTGAGCCCAGCTCAAGATTGAAACACTGGCAATGCTGAGTGGAGTGTGGCTGCAACTAAACAAACGTCATCCAATTTCAGTTGTTGTGAAGACATAACCACAAGACGGCGGTGATAAAAACTGACCAAATCCGTTTCATTAACTGTTATGAGTATGCCCACCAATAAAACATCAGAGGCTGTTTGCCTGTAGACACATGCTACAAATAATGGGATTTGAGTCACTCTGTTACTTGCCCTCAATGATCTGGAAATGTGGTTTTGGGATTACAGGAAGTCTGTCTCTTGATTAGCCTTTTTGCGATTTAAGTCTTAAAAAATATGAGCAGGTCGGTTGTTGCTGTAAGCCGACGTGATCCGTGTTTACAACGGAAACTTTTAATGCTGTCGGACACAAAGAAACCACATGAAAACTTTAATTTCTGTCCTTTTTTTAAGAGCAAGCAGCAAGACTCAAGAAGATGGAGGAAGATGAGAAAAGAAAGAAAGCAGAGTTCAGGAAAAAGGTGAGAGCTTGAATGTCACATCTAATACACACTGACTGTACTGGTAGCTCTGGCATACAGCTCCTGTGGCCTCTGTTGGTGTTCATCATATGCAGAATTACAGACTGTGGCTCCTTGTGTCTCTTGTTTAGATGGAGAAAGAAGTGTCGGATTTCATTCAAGACAGTTCACAACAGAAACAAAAATACAATCCTATGGGGAAGATTGAAAGGAGTATATTGTAAGTAGTGATTACTGCGGATGAAGAGCTCCTTTGTGGAATAAACGTGACTTGTTTCATCACAGGCTAACAACTATTTACATGTCATTCCTCCCTGTCTTACAGGCATGATGTTGCAGAAGTGGCAGGTCTGACTTCTTTTTCTTTTGGGGAGGACGAGGAGAGTCGTTATGTCATGCTTTTCAAGAAGGTCTGAATACTTTGTTTTTAATCCAGTTTTAGATATCACATTATATAAGTAATGTGAGGAAATGTGACTTATTTCCGCCTTGTGCTGTGGCAGGAGTTTGCTCCATCGGATGAGGAGCTGGAAGCCTATCGCAAAGGAGAGGAGTGGGATCCCCAGCTGGCAGAGCAGCGGCGCAGACTAAAAGTAAGACTGGGTGCTCACAAAGCATCACTTGAACAGATGTAAGCTGGCAATGTTACATATTCAGTGTCTGAAAAAGGGATTTATTCATACTAAAAAGTCTCATTTATATCACCAAGCAGCTGAAAGTATAAAAATTAACGTCCTGAGATATTTATGCTTTTAAATATCTCATGTATTTATAACATTCCTACATTCAGACAGATATTATTATACATTTCCTAAGATATCAAAATATATTTTGATGTCTCAGAGTTAAGAGAAGTGGTTCTCTGTAGAGCTGCAATTTTACAGACATTGAACACTCATTGAGAAATGATCGTGAAGGAAACACCAATTTCTTCATAGACTGTCACCTCAATGGAGCATAAAGAAATGCAATTACTTAACATGCTGTGTTTGGAATAGTGTCTTGACTTAACATTGCCTTAACCAGAAAAGTTCTTCCTTGGCCATGGGTATCATTTTGTCATATTCTACTCTATACTCTTCACATTGTTTAATTTTTTTCACTGATTGCCTATTCTGTAGTTTTATTATGTTAGTTATTCTTTACACACAACATCTATTACATGTTTTTCCATCCATACTCTGATTGCCAGATGTAGACTGTGGCTATAAGCCTGCGATTGGGCCGCTGATTTTGGCTGGCATTTTTCCTTCCTTCCACTACGTGTTACCGTTTCCAAGCGGCTTTTGTTGTTGTTGGGAAAGAACAACAACAGCCTCTAAGCTAACAACTCATACGCTAAAAAATGGCACGTTTTGGCGAAGACTTGATTCATCGCCAATCCGGCTCTGTGTGTCTAAACGCTCCCAGGTTGCCGAAAATCTGGCAGTGTAAAAGGGGCTTAAGATTCTTTTAGCAGTGTCCACAAAGAGTGATATCTGTGATATCCTGTGTAAGGGCACACAAGTATGTGTTCTTCATTTTGCATGCCAGTCTTACAGCAAAACATGTTGCTCTGGTGTTGTTCATCTCCACTTCCTCAGTTCTACTTGTAATCTGTGAGAGGATAACTTGAATCGTGTAAAAGTTATTCTCAGATGATTTTCAATGTATGGTGTATTGCTATTTATAAAGTGGGTGAACAGATATATCTGGGTTGATGGCTTGGCAGGTGTGGTAGATCTTAATTTTTCAATCATCTCTCTACGGTCACTCTCAATATGATCTAATTTCTCCATTATCTCAAGTCTAAGTTCATGTACAGATCAGTTCCACCTCACAAAAGCTTCTGTGATATCGTCATTATAATGTTCTGCTTGAGTCACATACAGCCAACAAATTGTCTGTGTTGATTCCAGTGAGTTCCTCCAGAGCTAAAATATAGTCATGCTTCACCTCTAGGGCACGATTATCAAATTCTGTTTGTTGTTTTTATCAGTGAAAGTTGAACCACACAGTGACATATGACTGTTAATGTTTTTTGTGTCGTTTTCTTTTGCAGGGCCAGCTTGCCTTCCTGTGTATAAATGTTCTATTAAAACAATTTGACCCCCGACACTACTTTGCAAGGGCACAGTCGCTGCATCCTGGGGGGCTAAGTGCTGCCCAAGACAATTGCGATTAGTTTAAAGAAACAAAAACCAGCCAGAGCACTTTTTCCCCCCATAGCAGAAAGATAATTGGAGATTCCAGACCTTTCTCTAGCACTGACACAGCGCTATGGAGATAGGTCTGACTATATGAGACTAGTCTGTCCAGGGAGAAGGATCCCTCCTCTGTTGACCTTGCGGAGGTCTCCTCCATTTTTATGCCGTAATGGGTTTTTAAGGGAGGTTTTCCCTTATCTGAATCAAGACTCTAAGGACAGAGGGTGTTGTCTGCTGCACAGATAGTAAAGCCCCTTGGGTCAAATCTGTAATATTGGGCAATATGAATTGACTTGATTAACATTATTATGCTGCTTTTTGCTAAATGTTTTGTTATGTGTTGTCCCCTTGGAAACATCTGTTAATGACCACCACTTGACAATTTATTAAAATCACTTCTCACATGCCGCCCTTTAAAGGACAACTCCAGGGTGATGTCAATTTTGGCATTTTCATACATATTTTATGATGTAGTTTTGTGCGTAATCTTCAGCTGACATTGGGAGGGATGTTGAAATTTGTTAATTCATTTCCTGAAAGAGAAGCTGGTCAGGCAGGCTGAGGGGGAGCAGGTATATATAAATAGGCGTTTGGCATTTTTATTGACAAGTGACTCCCAGAATGCATTTCATATCCCAGCTTGATGATATATAACTATGTATCAGGGTTTGGTTTGTCTTTGAATTTCCATCACAGTCTCTGACTTTTCCTCTTCAGGAACAGGCTGCATTGGAAGAAACAGCATCCAGTCAGACAAAGAAGACAGAAACATGTCCCAACTCCAACTACAGAGACAAGTACAGTCACCTGATTGGCACCTCAGCTGCTAAAGATGCAGCGCACACACTAGAGGCTAACCGGGCTTATGGCTGTGGTGAGTATATGTCGTGGCACTGATCACTGTACTGCTTTGTCTCACTTTAAAGGATAGTTCGGATCTCTCGATGTGGGGTTGTATGAGGAAGCACACCTCCAGTTCGGAGAAGCCAGCAGGAGTAGCACCACAGAAGCTAAGCAATGTACTGCTGTGAAGGGGTCAGCAACAAAACGTACTTTAGCTACCTAAAAAATCAATATCAGTTCAAGTGTACACCATATTCAAGATATTTTTACCACTTTACCTTACTGTCAGACAGCGATTTTCGACGGGGAAGTGAAGGAGTTATTTCGCTCTCTTCAAAGCCAGACTCCACTGAGAAAAACGGTGATTTAACATTGCTGAACACAGGAGCTGCTGGTCTACTGCTGCCTCGATTAGTTAGTTGGTTTTTGTCATTGTGTGACTTTGGTGTTTGAAAGGGTTAGTTTGGATTCACCAAAGTCACACAATAACACAAACAAATGTACTGATTGAGGCAGCAGTGTTTCAACAGTTCCAGTGTTCAACAAGCTTAAATTGCTGTTTTTGCCAATGGAGTCTGGTGCCACTGACGAGAGCCTAGACGGAGAACTGGAGCCGTTAATGGCTTCCCCGTAGGAACAGGCTCTCTGCTTCAAGGTCAAATGGTGAAAACATTATCAATATAGTGTACACTTGAACTGATGTATTTTGTTTTAGCTGGCTAGAATATGTTTTGTTGCTGCCCCCATCCACAGCAGCACATTGCTTAGCTTTGCCAGCTCTTCCAGTCCGCATGTCAAAGTATCCTTGAGCAAGATACTGAACCCCAAATTGCTCCTGATGGCTTTTCCATCGGTGTGTGAGTGTGTTAAAAACAGAGTAGCAGGGGGAACCTTGTGTGATAGCCTTGGTCATGAGTGTGTGAATGTGTGTGTGAATGGGTGAATGTGACTCACAGAGTAAAAAGCTTTTTGAGTGGTCTTAAGACTAAAGGCACTATACAAGTGCAGGTCCATTCACCATTAACACCACTCCTCCTCTTCTGTCTCTTTATTAACTCATTATGTCGGTGTTTTTCTCTCCCAGTGCCGGTGGCCAACAAGAGGGACACTCGCTCTATAGAAGAAGCCATGAACGAAATCAGAGCGAAGAAACGGCAGAAGCTAGAGGACGACTCAGGGGCACACAGCAGCACTTCCTGAGTGTCCACCATCTCTCTGTCTACTGTTGTGTGGGTGTGGGTATGTGTGTGTGTGTGTCTGTGTGCACAGTCTAATTCATCCTATAATGCAATATCTTGTACTTCTGACATGTAAAAGTATAACTTATAATGACAGGTGTAATCCAGTACGTTTGTCGCTCTCTGAATTTTGGAATCATGAAACCTTGTTTAGTGGAGGATCCTCAGGTGAGACTGATCCAGGAGCTGGATTACTATGCGTGTTTTAACATCTGCTCGTTCTGTCAGATGTCAAGCTTCTCACACGTGATAGGACCCTATACGTTATGAGAAACCTGTTTCGATTACCAAACAATGTGTTTGGATGTTCAGCTACTTAAAAACAACCAATATCTTAAGACATCGTTTTTAAAGTTTTGTCAGTGATTGACATTTTTAATGCAGATGTGCAATTACAGTCCTATGTGACGTTTTTATCATGAAAGTATCGACTGTTTTGAGCCGTGGCCAGGCCACATGACGTTTTGAAAGCAAAGCATGGCTGAAAAATCCCACCGACACTTTTTCCAAGTGCAGCTTTTAAAAGGGAAACAGGAATGCCGTCTAATGACCAGCTTTTGGTTTCATTTGTTGGGTTGTTTGGGTTTTTTTTTCTTAGTCTCAACCTGTTTCAGATCTTTGTAAAGTTGGAAGCATGCCATTTCCTCCATTTCAAGAGGAAACTCATTTTAGAGAACCCCATTTTGTGGATTTTAGGAATTTGTAATTAAGTCAGAGATTTTCTTTGTTTCTGTGCATCTGCACTGACTGTGAATTCAACTGTTACTCCAGACTCAATGTTTTCTCATTAAGCCACACGATGGCTGGCAATAGGCATCGCAGCAGGGAGCAGAGGTAGCAGACTCATTGTAGGAACATTGGTCACATCTCATTTGTTTGTCGTGTCTTCAAGTCAGTTTCTCTGCATCTTGACGTCTGTTCTAACAAGGTTGCACTGTTTTATCCCCCATGTGTGTTAATAAACGGAGAACAGTGTTAGACCTTTGTCTCTGTGTTGCCCTCATTTCTGCATTGCCTGCTCTTTTCATTTTAGCTGTTCTAGACAAGTTTTGGTTCCTTACAAAGAGTTGAATCAGCTTCATTCAGTCAGTGGTAACTTTAATTATCACTGAATGTAATAGAAAATAACAGTGACTTGATCACGAGTGTCCTCACTGGTCACAGTACTTACCTAAAGTTCAGTTACACAAACATGAGTATTTACATATCTGACAGCCAGTATACAAAATATGAAATGGGGGTTATGGCATTATTTGGCAGTGGTCCAATGTAATCAAGTATATTTACTCAAGTAGTACTTTACTTGAGAACTTCCATTTTAAGCTGCTTTATATTGCTACTTCATTAAATTTCAGAAGGAAATATTTTACTTTTTTGTACTGATTTACTTCACTTCATTGCAGGAGATTTGTTTTTACTTTGTACTTTTTTAAACTTCATTAGAGAAGGTAATATTTTAATTTTACTTGTTTTTTTTCTTTTGGGGTATTTATTAAATGGAATTTAATTCTCTGCACTGTTTGTTTGTTTTTCTCCTGTAAAGCACTTAATACATTTGTTTGAAAAGGTGCTTTCTTGTTACTTTTTATTAGCATTATTATTATATCTA
>JAPZEB010000006.1:13625378-13656860 GCA_029783705.1 Chaetodon striatus
GTTCCAATGACTCAGTCAGTGTGCAACTGCAGATTTGCTAGACCGAGTGGGCGCTTCAGAATAATATTGCTTCCCTTCTCTGTGAACTCCCGACGTGCTCTCTGTGTCCCCTCCCCTTCCACAATGACTCATTGTGTTTCTTTCACACTTTGCGCCAGACAGCTCTGTCTGTCTCTCACTGAAGGCATGAAACAATATTTTGAAATGGACGCACTCCCCTTCATTACTCGCACAAAAAGGCCGTCATATTTTTGTGTAAGCTGTTGGACCTGACAGTTTACAACAGTCTCTCCCTTAGTTGTCCAGAGAGGCTGTTCCAGTCCAAAAGGGTGAGAAAGGGGCGTTCTACTTTATTGCTGCCAAATTAAATTAGTAATTAACATTTTCACGTTGCCATTTTCCCATGCAGGTCATTAAATGATGACAGTTTAGAAGCAAGATTGATTTTAAACAAACATGCTGCATGGTCAGCTATCTGTGTCTCTCTTTCTTTTTTTTTTATGGAGATCCTATCAGTCCTCATTTTGTGGATGTTTGAATTCGTCTCATGGGCCAATTCAGCTATGCATGCTTAGTCTTGGCTCTGGCAATTGTAACAGCTGGGGGCAGTCAGTAGGTATAAATCATGCAGTCGGTCAGCTCTCTGTGTATGTGTACTCCGCCCTGCTGCCCATGTAGCCCAGATTCAGCGAGAAGTGAAGAAAATGTGAGACTGGGGGTCATGACTCGGCCCAGGATTGGAGGCACTTCTGAGCCACTGTTGTGATATTAACAAATCTCATTTGCTGTTGTTTTATATCAGAGAACGTCAAGTCATGCGTGTCACAGACGAGGCTTTGAAATGGTTCACGTTAAAGGATTTCATTACACATTTACCCTTTGTAGCTCTGCGGTAATCGCGCTGTCTTGCAAAGGAACGCAGCTGAGTTGAACTAATTTCAAAAGATTAAATAAAACATTTCCTCGTGTGCTGCAGCAGGTAGTTCCTCGCTGATGCATACAGTGTTTGTGAGGAACTGAAGCATTGCAAATCAATCAGGCAGTCTTTTGATTCAAAGGGAGCCAAATTGTGTTAAGTTAATTAAGTCTGATAGATGTGTTTGCTTTCATAGCTGATTAAGGTGCTCAGCAGAACCCCTGAGTTTATACTTCATCAAAATACTTCCGAAATCTATCAAGGGCTCTGTTTTTTACACCCTTACCCTCTCGTTAATTAAGTTGGCCCTGATCATTTTAGCTGATGATTGGAGTCGAGCCAAGAGAACATGGACAATACCGGGATACATGTCATGAACACTTTAGTCTTCATCCCCTTATCCTGAGCGGCTCGGTTTAAAGGTCAACATTTTAAACACGTGCTTGTAATGACTGTAAACTATTAAAGACAGACCCCAGCGAGATCTTTTGTTTCACAGGATGAAGAAGACCAACCACAACTTCACGGTTATGATCTGTAACTAATAATGGCCTCTTTTCAGCTGCCAGCCAGAGCATCCGAAGCCTCTCCAGGATTACATGATAAGTGTGTTACAGTTCAATTGTCCATCAAAAGAAATAATGAATAGGTCCGGTCCGCAGTGAACTCATTTGGCACTCGAGTAATGAGGAGTGTTGATGAGGTATTCAGGGCCTATTCTCCCCGAGCCAAATCTGGTGTCTGAGTCTCCACAGGGTTATTCTCAAAGCTTAACTGTTGGCCCTCAATTTGAGAGTCAAACAAATCTTACCCAAACATTTCTCAAGGCTTGATTGCAGCGATGACTGCTCCAGATGTGAGAATGTGCAGCGCTGAAATACACAGACTAAAAAAAAAAAAAACACTTATAGATATATAAACAGAGATCCATCTTGTTTAAGACACAGACCGTCGATGCCTTCAGGTCTTTTGTTATTTTTGCTGTTGGACAGAGTAACTCGTTCTCCTGCCAGAGTTTGTTATATCACTGAGAGCACGGATGAAAATGTGTTTTCAGTTAATAACTAACCTCATCAGTTTTTAATGCTAAGAACAAAAGAGGTCACAGAGGAAAAGCACGACTCAGCCTTTTTGTCTTTCTGTTTATTCTGTGTTGATGTTAATGTGAGAAAGAGTCCAATAAAAATAAAACAGAGACAGGGATGATATATTGACTTCGCTCCGCCACTGACTTTGTGCTCATTACAATGAAGCCTTCAGAAAAACAACATATTGTAGAAAACAATTTGTAGGCGTGTGGACTGTGTAATTATCTTCAGTCTTGAAGTTATTTGTCGCATTAACGGGCCATCTTCAGTTGTTTAGCACGCATGCCTCTGTGAAGTCACTGGGTATAAATCACTACTATAAGCAGGCCAGATGTCTGTCACGATGTTTGAAAAGCCATAATGTCACACTTGACATTAAAAAAGCCACTAATATAGTCCTAACACCATTAACACCATTAGCTCTGTCAGTGCTGTTCACACTGTTAGCACCATTAGCTGCTAGCCGCCTGCTCAGCCACCTCCATGTTGAGAGCCATGTGCAGATTTAGGGGCATCTATTGGCAGAAATGGTATATAATATTTATAACTTTGTTTTTATTCGTTTATTATTACCTGAAAATAAGAATCAATGTGTTTTACTTTAGAATAAAACCTTTATATTTTCGTATGGAGTGGGTCGTCCTCCATGGAGTCATGTTGTTCCATGGTAACCTACAACAGACAAACAACACGCTGGCTTTTCAGAGGACGGTACGCATTTTCTCGTTTCTGTGTCAGCCACCGTAGTTCTCCTACTCACTTGGGCAGTGACTTACGCGTCAGACACCAACAAAAAAAGCCTCCCTTTCATCTCAGCATGATATGCAGCCTGGTGCCATCAGTGTGTAACGGCCCCTGATGACATCGGGGAAACAATGTAAGTTAAGGGGGCAAAAAGTGCGAGTAGGGTGGGTGGGAGGGGTGGTGGCACAGGTCCAATAATCACCAGCTTTCACCCAGGTGACCGGTGTTAGCTTCCCGTATGAATATAAAGCCAAACCCTGTTGTTTTATCTAAACTTACCACGTGTGTTTTGGCTAACTGTAACCACGTGCATTTGTTGTTGAAGGAAAAAAACATCAATTGGTGGTGTTCCACTGACGTAGTGTATTTATTTTGAAAGAGACTGTATGCAAGCTGTACATTTCCTGTGAAAACGGAAGCGTATTTTGAAAAGACACAGTGCATGTAACAGGTTTAAGTTGACACGGCATCCCAGGACATCAACAACAGACGCACCTAAGCAGCGATATGTGACATGGTCGGGGTGAAAATGTGTTGGCTTGGCACATGGGACACATTTAAGTTCTGCAACCTCACCACTAGATGGCAGTAAATTTTACACAGTAGACCTTTAACTCACAGTGAAAACAGTTGTACAGCTGTGTGTGCCAATCATTATGCTCGCTGTCAATGGCGCCGCTCGCAAATGGTCGGATGGGTGTATAGGCGAGAACTTGACACCGACAGATATCACATTTGTGCCATCTCTGGCTCCAAATGACATCACCAGCACAAGATGGTAGCGACGTTTCTGGGATATTTTGGCTTCGTTTTTGTTCAGTGAGGGTAAGTGAAGCTGCGTCGTCCATCTTTCACAAGTGCTATATCATAAGCAACTGGATTCCCCTGAGTTTCTTGAAGACCTTTCGCCTCACATCCAAGAGGCTTTTTTAGTTGTGAACGTCTTCAAGAAACTCAAACAAGTCCAGTTGTCTACGATATAGCACTTATGATTGCCATTCCCTGGATGACTGAGAATCTTCACCAACATGTCGTCCATCTTTATACGTCTATGGTTTAGAGACAATGACTTTATAACAAAAGCCTACATTGCATAGGTCTACTTTGGATGTGGAGTTTGTATACATTGTGGGTAATTACCAGACAAGGAGGTTTAAAAAACAAAAAAAGAGACATCAAGTTGCATCGTGGGAAATGTAGGATCCAGTGTTATTGGAGCTTGGACCAAACGGGACTGAAAGTCTGAATTTCTCGGCCTCTGCTGTTTTGATTTTGATTCTGTTTTTCTGTGGTATGTCTCTTGTGAATCAACCAATTTTATGGAAGCACAATACAAAGTTGCTGCGGTATCCCTTTACCAGATGCTGTGTTTGATGGTATTTTATGATAATGTTGACTCACTTTGATTGCTTACTCATTGCCTGATCAGACACAAAACATGTTTTATAGGATGGAAGACAAATGTAGTGGTGAGGGTGTGTGACCAGGATTAATTTGATGCATTGAAACGTAATTGAAGATAGGAACATATTTGATTTGTTTGATTAATTGGTAAAACAAATGATTGATCGATTGGTAGTGCCTGTTGTACAAAGGGATCTGGGAAGTGTAAATGAGGCAGGGAGAGCTGAGAGTTTATAGTAGTTGACACAAGCAGACAAACAAACCTGTATATATCATAAAATTACTAATGCCAAAGCAGAAATGTAATTATCTAAAGACATTAATACGATTCTTCACCATCTTGTCAACATGTGTCTGTGGGACAAATTGTTTCAGATTTTCTGTTACTTAAGAGTTTTATGAGTCTGTGATGAAATCAGTGAATGCCTACTGACTGCTTGGAATATAAACGCTGTTACTGTGACTGATCATTGCCCAAAACTCTGGAAAACGTACGTGTGTACATAGCAACCTCTTGCACAATAGTACGTCCATTTTTTTTGACATCAAAGAATTCCTGCATGAAAACACTGCACTTATGCAACCCAACCATAGACGCCTGAAGTACTAATCATTATCACTTCAAAATTACTCAGTAACAGCTTTTTGTTCAGGCAAAAATAAATTCATGCCAGGACTCACTGGCTGAAGAACAAACTCCATAATTTTACTGAAAGCAACAACAAATCCTCAGATGGCCTTTAGCTGCAATTGAGCCAAGAGAATAAGTATTATGAGAAAAAAAAAACAATAATTCTGAAAAGATTTATCACAATTTTGATAACATTCAATCATATTGGGCATCAGATATTTTTAGCAGCTGTGGTGTCTGATACTGTGGGATGTCTTTGCAACACAAACGAGCTCTGCTTAGCAGAGCCGAGCTCCAGCGGACTGGAAAATAGTATTTCTGCAGCGTGTCAAATCTCTGCCATTTGGCACAGTGTCCTCATTACCATCAAATATACCGCTAAAGATGAAAAGACCCAAACTGGACCATCAGACTAAAGGCCAGGTGTTTGCCTAATCGCATAAATCAGGAAACTACAGAATGTTCTCAAAACTTGACATTATTTGCCAACCAAACACTGTTCAAAGTTAAATTAAACCACACTGTCATATTCTAACAATACATTGTTAACACATCTTGCCATGTGTAGCGTAGCCTATTCTATTAGGTATCTTAAAATCAGATTTTCAAATTGCACTGCTTTTAATTTTGCAGTTGCTTTTGGATGACAATGAGGACTTGTTCCTTATAAGGATATGTATATGTATCTGTCTATGTATATATCCATATAATACAGATTATAAAGAAAGAAAGCCTTGCAACAATTTTGACAACCCCCCCCAAAAAGAGGATGAGAAATGACTGCTAAAACAGCTCAAATTAATTTTAAAAATGAAAATGCCGTGTCAAACACATGCCAAAGAATGACAAGGTCCAAGAAATATTAACCATAAAGTATCCACTGGAAAGCACTGGGCTTACTGTGTGACACACGTATATTATTCATAATTCAATACATACAGAAGCAGGGGAATATCCACACATGAATGTAAGAATGCAGAAACCCATGAAATATCTTCTGAGTACCTATTGATTTATTCCACCTGGGCTGAACCTGCATTCCACATCTGCAAGCTGCTCTGAAGAAGAATAATTGAAGTCATATGAAGGACGAGACCGTGAAATCAAAAGGGGAATGAACAACAAAAACAGAACATGACTAGAAATGAAAAAACATTTATTTTAAGCTTGCAGGAAATGTCACATATGACGTGTCATGTTAGGGTATATAGCACATTATCCTCTTTGTGTTTAACAATGTGGACTGTAAATCATACTGAGCTGCACAGGTCTGTTCAAAGTTATAACCCACTACTGTTCCTCTTCTCCTGTTCCTGCCCAGTACAAATTATCACAGCTTGCTTTACTTAAAGATGATACTGAGTCCATACACTCACATTGCTGTATGTTAGACCTACAACAGGTCCGCTAGAGATGGTGGATCAATGGTCTATCAAACATATTACCTAACACTTCGCAGAATATATGCTCTCTAGTTGATTTTTAGGTGTTAAGACATGTTATCAGCCTATTAGATACTCATTATTAGTTGTTATTATTACCATTATGATGCTTCAGATGACGCCTACCAGGAGGCCAGAGGGGATATCAAACATTGCAAAATGGGTGTAGTTTTGTTAGGTTTAGGCGCCAAAATTTCTTGGGTAGGTTTAGCAAAATATTGTGGTTTAGGTTAAAATAATTATGTTTGTAATGTAACATAATGTAATGTTAAGTAACAAAAGTCAATCTTATGTCAACGCTGACTTTTAATTACACATGGGACACAAACAGCGGTCTTCTTCCAGGTAAAAGTCCTGTGTGTGTTTGACCCATGTCATTACCAATCCGTGCCGAAAACTCAATTTGTTCAGGTCCTTTCTCCTGACCAATTGACAGTCTTGTCCCAAATTATTCAAGGTAAACACCACACCCCAAATCATCATTCACATGCATAGAACAAATTAGATTTGTGGAACAGATCAGGCAGTAATGGGTTATTATAGATTCTACTACTTTTCCTGAAAAAGCAGTGAGACAGTGCTGTGATTGGCTTGCACTACTTGCTGTGATTGGCTAGTAGTTGTCACATTAATGCATAAATGTTGATGGCAATTTGGGGAAAGAGTTCATGGTTAGGGTTAATGATAGTCAATCACAGAGCAGTAGGGCTGGACTTGCCAAGAAAAGCAGTGGGATCCATAATAATGCAGCAGCAACGACCCATCCATTCACCCTCGCCTTCTTCTTGCTTAAATTGTTGCCCTTTAAACGTCAGCTGACTGCGTCCTTTGCTCAAGACATAATTACTACAGCCACCAGAGGCCACCACCCAGGAGGTAGAGTAGGGCCATACTGCCTGATATCAAAGCTCCCAGCGACAACTGATGGCGACCATTTAATGGGCTAATAACATTCCACGTTGGTGGCAGCAAACCATTTAGCCTATCCATTTGTTGAAAAAGTCCATCTGGTCAACAAACCACTTCTATTTTTCAGTTACCACAGGGCTCAGTGTGGATTTTATTGTGATATTTTGCCAATCTATGCAATCCTGTTGACTTTCTTCACTGGTCCGAAGGTGAAAAGTAAAGGAAACCAGAGCAGCAACATTTGCTTTGTTGCTTCAGGACACTTCAGCAGGATGGAGATTAACAAGATGTGCACTGGAATCCACATTTCCTCACTAATTATCACAGCCTGTTGACTAATATCAGGAATAAACATATTTGAAGCCTGCTGTGTTCAAGGACATGCTCAAGGAAACAGGTCGGTCCAGAGGAAACACTGTACAAATATATACAAATTGGCCTCTCCCAAAGAAAACACGTGTACGTTTTTATTACAGCTGAACTCTTTTTGGCAAACAGTTGATGCATACTATGCATGCATGCTGGATTCATTTTGGTCACAGCAGCAGTGGTGGTACAGCTGCTTAAAACCATCAGTTTGTCCTTGTCACAGCGTTAATCAGACTCAGGGGAATAGAAAGAATCACAGTAATTTCAGTGGCTGCTACCCAGTCACAAGTCCCACCAGCAGTTATCCAAACCTCAGGGGCTGAAGCAGTTATAATACCTAATGTACATAATGATCTACTGCCTGCTAGAGGCTGGGTTACATGTTTCTTGTTGGTAAACTTCAAAATAAAGTTTGTTTTTTCAGGCAGTTTCATGTTGGCTGTGAGGAATCAATCTTAGTTGTTCAATAAGATGCAAAACAACATGCAACCACTACTTTTATTATGATAGACGGTTGGTTTTCAATCAGTCAATCAATTCCACTCACACCAATAGTATACCATCGACAAGCTGTTAATCAAGGCAGGAAGAAAATCAGAGTTGAGCTGAACACATCTGCCCAGGTGGAGGGTCTGCTGCGCTTTGGTTGGTGTTTGTGTCAGACTCGATGCTGGCTGCTTGTTCCATTGATTTCTTATACACCATCCTGTACTTTGTCTTCATGTCTCTCAGCAGGGACAGAGCTTCCTTATGCTCTTGCTTGTTAACGCCTGTGCCATGTATGGCGTTGTCTGTACAGAGAGCAAAATGTTACTCAGAGAAAAGGCAAAGTTAGCTGACATTCACTGTATCAGAAATGCGCATACTTAAGGGGACTTCTCTGATCGTCGTACTCTCTTTGATTTCTTTGATCAGTTCATGGACCCTCTCAGTGGGCTGCTTTATTGGTTTCAAAGGTGGAAGGTTTTTAATCTGTGGAGAAAAAAGTCATTCTTTTAAAGTCATGACATGATGGTGGTAACATTTCTTTTGTTCTTTAAAGTTCTTGCTTGATTTATTAGAATTTGACAGTAACATTGAGTGTCAATGCAAAATATTAAACCCTTCTCTCTCGTCCTCTGTATGGCGTCTGGATACTATCAAGTTTTGGTTTGGAGTCTCTGTAAATATTAAGATTCTTCAGTGCGTGTTCCAGCATCCGAACAGCGGTCTGAATTCCTGTTGGAAGAAGAAGAAAAAAAAAAGACATGAATATTCTCTTTCTCCAACTTTTCAAGGCTTGAGTAAAACGTACAAAAATAAACAGCTGCAGGTGAAACTGCAGTCCTCACCGATGGGCTCCACCACATCGGGGTTTGGTTTCGCATCCATCAACATTTTGTAGCATGGGAATTTTTCAGGAATGATATCGTCCTTGTTTTCTGCGGTTTCTTTTTCTCCAGCTTGAGGATCAAACTCGTGTTCGTGAACATCTGTTGCCTGAACATGAATAACATTCAGTCAAGAGGGTAAATGCTGAGACATAAAGAGAGGAGGAACATACAAACCACAAAAACTGGACATGTACATACCTGAGTAACAAAGAAGGGCTCTGTGTTTTCTTGGAGGGTGTCGTCCCCGTTATTCTCGCCCTCATATTCTCGTGTTCTCTCGACAGTCGCCTCATTTTTCTCAATATGAGTTTGAGCAGGACATGGTGCGTTCATCAACATGGGCTTCTTTAACACCTTTGGGATTCCTTCCTCCACCTGCAACACAAAAATACGTCAAAAGAAGATTAACTGCTAGGTAGCCAAATGTGGAGAGCGATGATCAGGAATTGACAATGTAGAACACATCCGACCTTCCATTTTGGATCAGTGGACACCTTCAGCGGGCACTTCACAACTTCCTGTATTTTCTTACGCTTTATCGTTATCCCCAGTTTCTCTTGGAGGTAGTAGGTCAGTAATGGAGGGTCTCCTGTGTCCAAATAAAGACATGACGATGATCCAGCATTCAATATTCAGAACCAGTCTTTAAAAAAGGGTTTCTTATAGGAGAGAAGGGTTACCACTTCTCCGTGTGGTCAGGGGGTTGGAGTGAATGTCAATTTCTCGAAGCTTTGGGAAAAGACAGACAGCCATCACTGCTTCTTCCTCTGCAATCTGGTGACAAAACACTGATTAGACATCTTAGCTCCTTTTTCAAACATAATCATGGTTTATTTATTTGTACAAATTATCCAACACACCTTGTTGTCGGCTAAATTGAGGAACTGCAGCTCTGGTAGTGGGAAATTAGATCCTTTGAGGTGGCTGTCCCAGTTTTCCTTGTGAGCGATCTGGAGTGAGAGATACAGATAAGTAAAATATGGATGGGAAACACAGTGATGAAACATCTCAAACACCATCTTTAGAACAAATTACCTGCAAGATTGTCTTGAAATTTTCACCAGTGCCAGGATTTGGCTTAGTGTGGGCTAGATTGAGGAGATAAAAGTGACTAAATATTTCATATGTTTCCAAGGATGTTGAGAAAACTCTGACGTGCAGTTAACATTAACCATAACTTATTTACAAATGACATGAAGCTAAGCAGTTACCAAGTCCCTCTTCTCCAGCTTGCTCTTCAATATTAGTCACCCAAGGTTGTGAACACCCCATCAGCTGCAAATACGGGATTTCAGAAATGCGGTTCCCCTGTAGGTTTAAAAACTTTAGCCTGTAATTGACAATTAGAAATGTGTCATGAATGTTTCCACAGGTTTTGTTATATACTGTAATATACAAGTCTGCCTTAAAGGACCAGTGTAGGACTTAGTGACATCTAGTGGTGAGATCGCAGATTGCAACCAACTAAAAACCCCTCCCTGCACCCCTCCTAAGCATGTAGGAGAAACTGTGGTGGCCTTCAGGTGCATTCACACGTCATCTTCAAGCTGCCACCTCAATGTAAAAATGCAAAAGGCGTAAATGTGTAAAGAGAACTGGATACAGAGTTGGAGGCAGGGCCATGTTCATTTCTATGAAAGCTGCTCAGTGACGCACAAAGCCAAAAAAGTTCAACTTTATATAAAATAACCTGAATCTTCAGCATCGATGGGCCCATAGAGTAAGCGCACTAGAGACTCAGTGGCTAACCTCCGGTTTAGCCCTCTGCTAACTTGGATGGGAATAAAATGATTTAATCATGCAGCTCTTGTGGACTTTTGAAATGTTAGCGGACCAAATTCAAGTTCTGATGGTGAAACGAGTCATTCTGCAGGAGTTGCGATGCTCACAAAAACGCCTGTGCTGCTGATGCTCACTGATTTACAGACGTCTGTTTCCCAGTGTAAGTCTATAAGGAAGTGTTTTTGGGCCCAATGGCATCAGAAGACAGACTCAGAAGTTGTAGCTTTTGCTTCCCCCAACCTATGTAAATATAAACAGCTCATTCTAAGCTAACGAAAACACAGCAGTTCTTAGTTTTAGGAGATTGTACACTAATGAAAAGTCTGAATATTACATTCCAGTTCTGCCAATAGGTCTCACTAAATCCCACAAACTGGTCCTTTAAATAATACTTTGTCTCATACAGCAAACTTCAAACCACATCATGACCTCCTGAGGTTTGCAAGACTGTTGAAGACTCCAGATGACAGTCTGTTGTCGTCAAGCATCAGGACTTCAAGAGCTGTAAACTGTGTGTCTTCTTCTTTGGCCGGCCTGTGCAAAAAAAAGAAAAGAAAAAAACAATAAAATTCACCAACATCATAAAGTCCACATATATACTAATAAATACATACATTTAAAGTTACAGTTACACACTTTATGTGTGTGCACCACTTTCTGCTGGACGTTATCTACCTGGCTGTAGAGCAGGTGTATCGGGTGTCATTACATTTGCCTCAGCAGAATCAGCAGTGTGAATTTGGAACATTTGTGCACCCCCTCTTGGTCAATTTGAAAACTGTTTCACATGCATCTTGTTTGTGGCCTGTTTGGACAGGTTGTCATGTTGTGAAATCATACCAATGTAGTGATTATTATTAGCATCAGTACTGGTTTAAAAGCTGTGAATACTATTAATTATTTCTTAAATACTGTAATCATAAAGGGATGGTAACACTTTGTGAGAAAGATATTGTATAACGTGGCTGCTTAAGGACATCAATCAAGGATATTTTATGAGCAGACTGGAGGCAGCGCCAGACTGTAGTTTGAGCATGAATTTGCATTTTGCTGAAAACATATTATGAAACAGATTAGTTGTCTTTCATTCTGCCAGCGTCTCCATGACTCATATCAAAGTTTTCTGGAATAGCTTTTATATGGAAAGTAGGCTTTTTGCCACCGTCTCACTGGCGAAGCAGCCGTTACACAAAGCAGTGTTTGACAGAGCTGACCTGTGTGTGAAGCCGGGACAGAAAAGCAAGCCCACACTCGCTAATTAAATCAATCATGCACTTGTGTTTTGCCATTTTTCCCCTGAACAAATACTGATAGAGGAGAGGTGGGTTGATTTTTTTAAGGTACATCAGAGTAAACAGACAAAACCTGCTCGTCTAAATCATCTGGTCATGTGTGAAGCATTGTTTCAATTACTAATAAGAGTGCTAAAGATGAACTAAAAATCCCTTGACAAACTTTGATCCTAGTCACTCCTACATTGCTACTTCATAGAAAATAAGATACTTACAGCTGAGCGGGGTCATGGCTGGAAGAACCCAGATCAGGAGGAAGATAATGAAGCTGATTTCCAGTCAGATGAAGGACTTTTACATGTGGAAGCCGCCCGATGGAGACAATATCATCAGCTGACAAACAGTTGTAGGACAAATCCAAAACCTATGAGGATTAAAGGAAATTATTTAGACAGATATACATTGCCACAAGCACCTAATAGCAGAGTGCAAGGCTGAGATGTTGCAATTAAACATATTATTGATGTTAGACACTTGAATTCTCTTGATTAGCTGCTGGTCTGTCAGCTAGCATGAATTAATTAAGAGTTTTACCCTCCTTCCCTCGTCAATTTTGTTCAAACATCAAAAAGGTACAACTATTGACGTTCTATTTTTTAACAGGTTTGATGTAGGCAGCTTAAGTTGGTGTCTTTGGAGTCAGTTCATATCAAAACTCTTCTTATAAAAGACGTGAAAGAAGCTGATGAATTAACATTTTGGATGGAAATAAATGGCTTTCAGGTTCTTGTTAGGACAAATAGGGTCATTTCAAGTTGTACATTACCCCTGCAGTGTGTCAATAATCCAGATATACAATACAAAAAAAATAGGAATAACACTAGAGATGTTCCTGATACAGATTGTAGTACCTGAACTAACATATCGGCAATGATTGCTGTCACTGTTGCAGGGCATAGCTGAGGTTAAACTCTTAACTGATGGGACTGCCAGATTTGTGACATTTAAAAACTTGGTGTTAAACTACTTTAACGTTCATTATCAAAATATTAGACTATGTAGTGTCAGATCGGCGCACAGACTTGCATACTCATTGTCAATGTAGTGCAATATCATTTTCTCAGTCGTGCAATACTTGTCATATTCAACATAACAATTATTATCAGGAGCAGTCTGTTTTTCCACCATTTTAGTTCATTTTTAGTGACTCTTGTACTTATCGTACTCCTATTGTTATTCTATTAGACACTGGATTTTGCTTTTGCTCCTTGAAAACACTTCTATCTTGTATAGTTCTATATTTTGCCAGACATTTAATGAGTAACCCTGACCTTGGGAACCCACTGGTTGTTGTGGTTGGTACTGGTTGTGAATCATTAAAACTGTAGTTACTGTACTTAGTACTACTGTAATTTGAAGCATTCTTTGGCACAAGAATTTTCTTCGGGATAAATAAAGTTCTATTGAATTGAATTGAATTGAATCGTGCTCGCTGATACCCGCCAATATAGCATTTTAAGCAGTGTCCGAAGCATTTATGATACTGGTATTGAAACAACTCTACATGACACTTGTGTACATGTCAAAATCATCTTACCCTTAGATGAGGGAAGTCACCAGCGTCAAACGTCATGTCGCAAATCCCGTTTAATGACAGATTGAGTTCTCTTAAAGACACAAAACTTCTGAAAGACCCTGTAGGAAAACATTTTCTGAGAGTCACCACTTTTTGCAAGAGGCACACAAACGTATTAAAGGTACATCTGTACGATATATGTAAGAATAGTCACCTAAAGAGAGGGAGTTAATGGATGCATTGATGTAGGCCACATTGTCAAACACCTTGAGATCTTCATGCTTGACCTGTACACAGTAAGGAAACAAGTCTTTTATTGTTTTAATCTGCAGACAATCAAATATTTTTCATGACAATGTGAAAAGTGATTCTTACAGAGTTCAGTTTCTGCTCACTGATGTCAACAGTGCAGAGCTCAGATGGCTCATCGACGCAATGTAACTGGAGCTACAAGAGAATATTGTTTGGCGTCACTATGAGGCAGCAGGTCATTTGTCACATAAGCACTTCTCACATAAGGGACTGTTCTTTACTCACAAGAGGAAGGGGGTGGCTGGGGTGAGACTTTTTTTTTTGACTCTCCTGAAGCTACAAATATTTTTCCTTGAGCCTCCCTGAGAGACTGGCAGAAAATGCTTGATGCTCCCTCCACCATAAGCTTTTTAAAAGTTACTCTTTGATGTTTGAAAGTTAAAAGTTAGAAGCTGAAAATCCTGGAGTTGAAAAAAAAGCCTTGTCATGCATGCTGGTTAGTTCGTGCAAACTTTGCAAATTTTAAATGAGACACAGAATAAACTGATTTTGATGAAATGTCACTATTTCAAGCTCAGATTTTTTTTTTTTTTCCAGAAGGAAGAGTTTATTGCACATGATGTGCCCAAAGATGTGTCCTGGAACTTGAAAATCCAACAATTGTTTCTGTTTTTATGATTTCTGGTTGTGATAAATAGTGTAATTTTGGTGATTTTTAAAGAAACAGCATGTTTTCTTTAAAAATCTGTGGTAAAATAAAGGCAAAATACAACCATTTAAAGTTGTTTGTCCCTCCCTTAAGCCAAAATAAAAAAACATAAAAAGAAATTGTCATGCCTCCCCATTTCACACAACCAAGTCTGACTCCGAAGTGGTCGAAATCCGGCGCGTCAGACACCAACGAAAAAAGCCGCCCTTTCATGTCAGCATGATACATGGCTGGCCACCTTTATTGTTTACTGATGGCCGGTGGTGTCAGGGGGGAAATGCTGCGGGACAGCAAGGAAAGTTAGGGCGGTGGAAATCCGTGTAGGGTGGGTGGGAGTGATGGTGGATGGGTTCACAACCACCGACTTTCACCCAGGAGGCCGGTGTTGTCTTCCCATAGCCAAACCCTGTTCTTTTTTCCTAAACTCAGCCACGTGTGTGTGTTGCTGAAGGAAAAAAGACGTCAATCCGCTGTGTTGTTGCGATGTTGTGCATTTATTTTGAAAGAGACAGGATGTAAACTGTACATTTCCTGTGAAAACAGAAGTGTATCTTAAAGAAAAATTGAAATGGCGTCCGAGAACATCAGCAATCAATGCACCCAGGGTACCTTGCACATCATATCTGGATGTGCAGAGTCTATGACCAAATGTCGATATGTGACAACGTCAGAGTGAGAATATGTTTTTTCACACCACCTCTCCGCCCTCATTTGTAAAGAACAGTCCCTGAGTACATCTCAGTGACTTACCAGGAAAGGTCCATCTAATGTGTTACCTTGAGGAGAATCAGCCCCTCTGTTGTTCTCACACTCTTTGTCAGTCTCTTTTATTCTTCTACGCACACTCCTGTATTCCTGCTTCTCTGCCTTTCTGTAAGCCACGAGCCAATGACCAGCACCTTCAAGGAGAGTAAACTTTAACATCCAAACAATCAGTCGGACGGCTCCAAGTCATTCAAAATGCAGCAGCCAGAGTCCCCACACGTACACGTATTTAACATATTACTCTGCACAATAGTGTTTAGTGGGGAATCGGTCACAAATACCAAACATAGGTGTGGGTCTAATAACTGTCTGTCAAGTTATTCTAAGACACTGGAAGACAGCTGAAAGAATGGGTTAATACAATGGTGGAAATAGCATCTTATGAACTTATGTTCAGTAGAATAAATGTCGATCATGAGAGAGGAGTATCTCCCTGGGACCAGTTATGGATTCATATCAAAATGGAAGATAAGTCTACATGATTATGAGCTTGCTCTGTGATAATGTGACCCTGGAGAGTGATGTATGAGGACATGTGTGTGTGGTTTTTTTGTGTGTTTTTTTTTTCTCTTTCCTTTGAGACTTATTAGTCAATTTTTCTTTATGTACTGAGGTCCACCTCCATATGATATAAAATATGTGCCTTGTATTCTTGTATGCACGAAAAATATTACATGTATGCCATGTACCGAGCCTCAAACCAATAAAAACTTGTATATATTTTTAAAAAAACGTATTATTCTGATACTGAATGACCTTCAAATAGTTTATAAAGCTCTTAACAGTGTGGCTCCACAGTATATTTCTGACTTGCTCATCGATTATAACCCGATCAGGCCTCTCAGGTCATCAGGCAGAGGTTTTCTAGCTGTGTTTCCAGAGTTAGATCAAGTTTCGGTGAGAGTGCTGCTTTCTCAACAAGCCGTGTCCACATTTAAAGCAAACCTAAGACTTTTTGATTCTCCAGGGCCTATGGTTTATTAGTGTGTGTGTCTGTGTGTGTGCACACTCGTTCAATTGCACTTGATTGTGTTAATATTTGTGTTCCAATGCTCATACTGTATTCTGTGTTCTTATACTTTCTTTTATCTGTTGTCTTTTAATGTAACATGCTACTT
Source organism: Chaetodon striatus (assembly GCA_029783705.1). Lineage (NCBI taxonomy): Eukaryota > Metazoa > Chordata > Actinopteri > Chaetodontiformes > Chaetodontidae > Chaetodon > Chaetodon striatus. The sequence goes on from JAPZEB010000006.1 coordinate 13,641,689, forward strand.
TAATGTTTTTGGGATTCGTTTTTTACTTTTATTTTTCTTTTTTATTAGACATATTTAACTTAACCCACCTTCCTTCCTTCGACGCAGGAATGCCCGGGTAGGGAAACATTTGGTAGGATTGCTGTGTCCATGATCAGATTTATAGGACGCTGCTGCAGTCATCTTGTTCGCTTGTGAAATCCACTCATCACAAACAACTTTTTATGCAAGTGTTAATTACGCTTTTCGCGAGGTGAGCTGGCACGACTACTTGCTACAATATATTTTGATCTGGAGCTACACTGTAGTGCTGAGTATCCTAGCAACAGCATGTAAGACGAGCGCTGCTCCTCCCGTCCAGCGGGGGGCGCTGAGAAGTGATGGCGGCTGTTTTCATTACAGGCGAAGGCGGAAGAAACCTGTGAGCCCAGCTAGTCAAAGATTGAATTCAATGATAAGATAATAGTCCGCCTAACGACCCGAAGATACTGTAAGATATTTCACATAAATCGGCACGAAGATGATGCAGTTTTCCAGATATACAGACAAATTATCAAATTAGTCACGAAGACGACATTATGTTCGACCCATGTTCTTTAAACTGTTTAGCTAGCTACACAAGCTAACTAGCTTCTAATCGGAATTGACCATATTGCGCATGCGTGATATCGGACACCGGAGTCGCTTCATGATTCTGATAACTCCTGTCCTCTTACAGATAGCACCCCCCTCGTCTGTCATTTAGATAAAATGCTAGCGTGGTAAAATAAGTAATATTTGACCAAACTGAATCTTCAGAGCGCTAGCTGACGTAGGTAGCCAAACACGACATTTAGTTTAATCCGGACGCGTCTAAGCGAACACGGAAGTGAGTGTGAGTTTGTCTCTCGCTTCAGTGCCGTCTTCTTTTCTGATGAACCCATAGCATCAGTGTCGTGAACATCAGAGGTCCCTTTTGTGGCGAGAAATTAGACGGTATAATGCCGCTCACGCAGAGATCACGGGTGACAAATGTGAAGAGTGACAAGTGAAGGTGAGGGTTTTGTGATGCATGCACAATATACGCCAGATGCTATTTGTAACAATGCAATCCTATGTGTCTATGAGGAGCTGTTGGAGTGTGAACTCTTTTAGTGTAAAGATTGTTGCAGACTAAATAAAACGAAACGAGATTTGACATGCATATGTAACACATTTAATTGCAGGAACTCTGATCCACCATGGGAAATACGCCATCAAAGAGTGGCAGCGGAGAGGAACCGGTCAAAACAACTTTGTTTGAAAAGGAGCCAAGTGGGATAACATACAGAATTCCTGCTCTTATTTATCTGAGGCACTGTCACACCTTCCTCGCCTTTGCAGAGAAAAGATCCTCGCCCTCTGACAATGATGCCAAAATTCTTGTTATGAGAAGAGGAACACTGAAAGATGATGGATCTGTTCAGGTTATTACTCACACACAGCAACCATCTTATTAACCTTTACTTGAATACTGTCATCACTGTATGTGCTCATCTTTTTAAATGTTCTCCTCTGTCATGTTTTTCCAGTGGTCGTCCAGCCAGGAGCTGTCAACAGCATGCCTGCCAAACCACCGCACTATGAATCCCTGCCCTGTGTATGAAAAAAACAGCAAAACACTGTTTTTATTTTTCATCTGTATCTGGGGAAACACCTCAGAGTTCAGGCAGATCATCACAGGTAAGAACAAGGCACGTCTTTGCTGTGTGAGCAGCAGCGATGACGGACAAACCTGGAGTCAAGCAAGAGACTTAACAGAAAGTGTTATTGGTGAAACTATCCATAAGTGGGCCACATTCGCTGTGGGACCAGGCCACGGTGTTCAGCTGGAAAATGGCAGATTGATCATCCCAGCGTACGCTTACTACGTCCCTTACAGATGCTGTTCCGTCCCCATTCCCTTTACAGTCTACCCACGTGCCCTGTCAGTATATAGCGAGGACTTTGGCCAGACCTGGCATATAGGTAAGATGCTTCGAAAAAAGTCATGTGAATGTGAAATGGCAGAGATCATAGACCACGAGGGCAGGAGTCATCTTTACTGCAATGCTCGTAACACTGGAGGCCACAGGTGTGAGGCCCTGAGTGAAAACAGCGGTGTGTATTTTGACAAACCCCACATTGCTTCAGAGCTGGTCGAGCCACCTTCGGGCTGTCAAGGCAGCGTTATTGGCTTTCCTGCTCCTGAATTTGTCCCCAATGATGACGCTGAGAGCAAAGCTTGTGGCACGTCGCTCCTGTCTCCAGACACACAAACCTGGCTCCTTTTCATCCACCCAACTAACAAGTCTAGCAGAAGAGACATGGGCGTGTATTTGAACCGATCCCCCCTGCACTCCTCAGGGTGGGACAGGCCCCGGATCATCCACAGCGGGCCCAGCGGCTACTCCGACCTGGCTTACAACGGAGACAAGGATCAGTTTTCCTGCCTGATGGAGTGCGGGAAAGAAAGTGAACTTGAGCAGATCGCGTTCTTGTCGTTTACCCTTAATGATGTCATGCAGACAGGCAGCAAGAAAGACAAGAAGATGCGCTGAAGTGCGGTTGCTTTATTTCTGTATTAACAAAGCTCTTTAACATTCTCCCGCAACCTAAAAACCCAAGCAAAAGCCACTAAATATGCTGTGCAGTAACATCTGTCTGTGTTTACTGTTGTTCTACAGTCTGGAGATGATAATGCATGCATGAGTCGTGTGTTTTGTTGTCTCCTTGTTTACATGAAAAAGTAATCCAAGTCTTAATAGTATTAATATGCAAGCAGTTGTGTAAGGAAGGAAACTATTTTTAATAGGTTGGGTGGCTGATTGCGAGCATGCTGTGCTGGACTGTCATCTTAAAAACAGGCTTTGTGTGTAGCATGTTTGACAAGTACTTCATGCCCATTTCTGCATCTTATTAAACTGTCAGTGTATTCTGAGCAGTGGAGAGAATTTGCCTACCTCTTTTTATTTTCATACGAAGATCATAGCAGGCCTTGTAAAGTAGAGCGTAGAGTTTCCTCCATGCTCAGTCGCTCCTTTACATTTAGTATACTCTGATTCACATATGCCTTCGACTCCACTGTTTAAACTCAAGCCTGTCAGTGCACAACCTTTCCTGTGGGTCACAGTGAGCGCCACGCAGTTGGCAACAAAACTGGACAGTAAAGAAAAACATTTACTTTCTACTCGCCACATCCAGCTAATCAATGAAGAGACCAACCAAACTGTACCACACCTATGAGTTTGAGGAGAACAGAGAGATACTTGTTAGCGTTTTTGGCTACTTTGTACTGTACAAAGATTTCTCCTACATTCATTTTCAAAAGCAATACCTCCCTTGGTTTTATTATTTATTTTCCGGCACATTCAGCATGATTTTCTGAACAGGCTTTTTCCCCCAGGCATCATTAATTTAGTGCAGTATCATGGCCAGGTATGATTGGCTGGCTGTTGGTTATAAAGTGAAAGCATGTGACAGCATGTAGAAGAAGACTCACTATTTATAAAGCCACTAGGAATTTGCACACACACACACACACACACACACACACACAAATGTTGTACTGAGCGACTTTAACTTCCATCTTTGCCTAATGTCGTGAGGCAAAAAGCCTCCTGGTGGTTCCACACTAGTTTCATTGTGTTTTTGTTGACTGTTGTGGAAAGTGACAAAACCTGCATGAAACATGTATTTTAGTAGAAAATAAAAGTAACCTGTGACCACGCCATTCATGTCTTGTTCAGTTTTGTGCAATTTTTGTTCTGATTGCAGTGTAATTACAGGTATTACTGCTGTTGGGATCCGTTTAAGAAGACAAGTTAAGCAATAATTATCTGTCAAACAGGGACGGGGGATAATAGATAGGGCATGGGTGTGGTTTTAAAAGCAGCTATGAAAAACACTTTATCGGCTGTCGGGAGCATTTAATTCCCTCAGCAGCTAAAGGAGGCTTAGGGCATGTTGAAATGATGTGAAGGACTTTTGTTGTGAAACGACCTGTGGGTAGTTGAATGTGATTCAGCAGATGTGCAGACAGCCGGGATGAATTAAGGACAGGGAGGAGCTTTTAGTCGAGGATGGAGTGAGGATATTCTGTATTTTTTAAGTTTTACAAATTATATGATACCTCTACCGTTATGGGTGTTGTAGTTTTTTAGAAACAGCAAGTACCAAATGAAAATTAGCAGTGTTGTGACATGATTCACCATCTGAGTGAAATAAAATTATAATAATGAATAATGTTCCACCCCCAGTAAATCTCAAAGGATAAGTCATATGTTATTCTACAATTTTCCTAAAATGTTAAAAACATGTCTCAAATACGAAGTTTAATTTCTAACAAAAAAAAAAGGCTCATTCATTTTAAATAAAACTACAATTACTGCCTCCAATTACTGCCAAACCAGTTGTATTGCAGTTACATTTTACATCCACGTCTGTCCAGACTCATGTGGCCATGACAGTAGACAATACTTCAAATATGGTTGCTGCTGCAAAGAAGCTACAAATTGTAAAACACTTGATGCTTCACACATATCTTTAACCCAGCAGCACACAAGATCTATATTAGTTTCAAGATGGACACCCAAGATTAGTGTCACCAGTTCTGACCAAATGTCTCCCCTTCTGTTCCTGAGTTATGATGTTGAATAGGGGCCCTAAAGTGTTTTTACAGAATATTATGATGTCACACTGAAGTTGACCTTTGACCTTTTGGATGTAAAATGTCATCATGGCATTTGGGTGAAATTTTGTCATAATTAGCAGATAAACTCTTAAATTATGGCCAAAAACGTGTTTTGTGAGGTCACAGTGACCTTGACCTTTAACCACCAAAAGCCTAACAGTTCATTGCTGAGTCTAAGCGGACATTTGTGCCAGATTTGAAGAAATTCCCTGAAATTTTCCAGCCATGGCTGTTGCTGGTGCAGAGGCATAATAAAACAGCTGGGCACTGTAGTTTTTATCAAACGTTACTCAAGCAGAAGTAAATAGTGCATCTTTTGGGGACTATTTTCAGCTGCAGATAAATACACATTTGGTGTTCTAGTGAGTATCAAGTGGCAACTTCTACCCAGCTAGCAATCTAATGTTTATTCACTGTTGAATCAGTGTCATACACCATGGTTGAATCACTGTTGAAGTACGTGTTGATTTTGAAAGATGAATCCATGTTTATTTTACAATATTGTTTCAGTGTTGTTTCATAAACTTTAAATGTTGTTTCAAAATTGTTTTAACGTTGAAACAGACCTTTCTGAAATTTCAGTGTTGATTTATGAGAATTTTGTCAACCTTTTCACAACCATCAGAATTTAATGTTGTTTCAGTGCCGTTTTAATGTTGAACAACAACTGACATAATTTCAACCACATTTCAAAATTGAAGACCAGTTGTGTGCTAGCTGGGTAGGGCTGAAAAATGAAGCCAACCACAAGTGCCAAAAACTGCAGTTTCTCAAATGGCCACTTGCGGGTGGCTCCAAAAGAAGGTCAATCCACATAGACCCCCATGTTAAACTAAAGCCCCCAGGAACAGTGCAATATTCATAGTGGCCAAACTATGTAACTACAACTTCCAGGTCCATCATGTGATGACAAAGGGCACAAAAATAATTTTGTTTTTAGACTTACATTGTACAAGAGATGTGTGTAAATGTGTGGATATTTTTAAGCTTTACCACCCCCGCAAAATGACTCGTTTCACTCTTGGGATTTGATACATTTGGTCTGTTAACATTTCTAAAGTTTAGAAGAGCTGCATGAAGCAATAATTTTATCCCAATTCAAGTCAGCGGAGTAATAAATTCTAATTTAGTTGCTTGGCTGGCAAAAGTCTCTAGTGCACCTGCTCTATGGGCCCAATGATGCAGAACGGAGCAGAACGTCTGGGTAATTTCACACAGTTGAATTTTTTTTCACTATGTCACTGAGCAACTTTGATAGAGATGAACAGGGCCCCACCTCCAAGGCTGTATCCAGTTCTCTTTATACATCCATGGTTAAAATGACGAACTTATCAGCAGAAAAAAAACATGTTTACAGTCTGGTGCAAAAGTGCTTTTGGTCTCTTCAGCCAATTTTCCCATTTATGACAACTGTACAGGGGGTGGGTTTTTATATAACTCACCCATTTAAATTTGTTTAAATATGGTCACCTTCTGGCTCCAAAAATCCAAGGCTTCGGTGTCTACAAAGCAATGGGTGACGTCAAGTTAGCTACGTCCATTATTATTTTTATACAATGAATATTTAGGGTAGCAGAATGGTCGCCAAGTGCGACTGAGTGGCTCACTGATGTGTGTGTTAATTCGTTTTTGGGCAACAATGGAGGCCTACAGTACAGAGGAATAAGATATATCAGGATATGACTACGGAGGCAACCCTTTAAGTCCACTTAAAACTTCACTGACTGTATTTAAATGTCACAATACAGATGCAAATGTACTAAATGGTGCTCAACTCATACTGACATGAATTGCCTGCTCCATTAGATTATTGTAGTTGTAAGGGAATTTTAGTAGACGTCTGTGCCCTTTGGTTCACAGCAGCAGCTACAGGCTACTTGGTACTTCACTGCTGTGCCTAATCATTTATATAACCACCGAACTGGTACAAAAGCAACAACTAGGCAAGGTATAAAGTGTATTTTATTAGATGTGGGATCTTGTAAATCTCCAATGTGCTCGTCTGACTGACCAGCCACTTCCTTGCTTTCTGTTTTTCATCACCTTGTCCAACCAGCTTCTTCACAAGAACGATGAATCATGCGGTGAAACCTGTTTTTCTCCGACAGTGTTGGCGGTGACACATCCAACGTCTTCCAGCACATATGATAATCTTTATCAGAGGGTGGCTCTCTGTGATACACACATATGTATTATCTATCACTCCGCTGACATTTGGGAGTCCAGTGACTGAGAGGCTAGCAGTGTCGGCGTCACAGATGTTTTCTGTTTGTGGCGAGCATGTGTGGCATCCCAGCAGGCTCTGCTCTTTCAGCAGCACAGATCAGTGCTGGACACACAGCTAGCACATTGTTCTTGTATCATCCATTTGAATGACCCCAGGGCCCTCAGGTGAAGCTGCCAGACACTGAGTTCTTTTTTGATTTTCTAAAGCAGTGAAAATATCACTTGACTTGATATCACTTCAAAGCGTTATTTGCATGTTAAAGTTGTATTTGTTATCCGTCTTGATAGTTAGGTATTTCTTGTAAAGCAGCCATTTTTTCCTGTTACATAAATTATCTCCAGGGAATAGAGTCATTACTTACCAAGCCTCAAAATCTATCCCACCATAACATGTGTAAATGCAAATTTGGCATCTTTATATGCTTTGTATTTTCATATGCAACTATTCATCTATATATACTCATGGTTAATAATTCAAAGGTGCTATGTCTGGGTCTGGGCCTTCTTTACATGTATAATGAGTGAGCCTGCAAAACAAAGCTGTTTGTCTTAAATGTCACAAAGCATTATACAAAAAAAGCTGAGTTTGGTCGTGTCAACTCGGAACATTCCTTTGCCAATATGAGAAACACTAAGGAATAAAAGTAACAGCTTAATCTAGTCTGCATGGGCACTAACAGTATTCAGTGTGGGATTTCACAAGCAGCTCTCTCGGAGAAAGAGAACTCTAAAGAAACACATAGATAAGCTTTTGATGTGCCAAATCTAGCTAGAAGACTTAAAAGAATATTTCTATTTCAATATACACTAAAGACGTAATCATGGTAATGTTTCCATGCTCAGTACGTGCTGCTGTCATTGCAGGAAAACTTCCTTTTATTGTAACACACCAGGAAGCGAACACAAAGGCATATTTAGAGCTTCACTGGGTGCAGATATGGATCAACCAATCCGGTTCAGGGTTCAAGGTAGACTCAAGCTCAATAGGTATGGGTGTTATCAACTGGTGTGTTTGTTTTCTGGTCTCAGTTATGACCAGTTGTAACAATGAGACAGTCTGTGTGGGTTAATAAGTAGGTGAGTGTGTCCATCAGCAGTATGTTGTTCAGTGAAGTGTATAGAGGGGGGCTAAAAGCCATCATGGGAGCACTGGAGGTGGTGGTTATAATCCCAGGACTAAGGGTATCATGTGGCCCATATGGTATTTTTATTCTTTTTGGGGATAGGTTGATTATGTGCAGCTCATACATTAATATCCCTGAACATACATAAAATAAACAGCTTACTCCAGTTGTTATCATTGAAGGTTAGCTAGCTTTAACTTTCAACTCAGTGGTTCACGGTTGTGAATAGTAAATCCTTTCTGACTCTCTATAAACATTTTGACTCAGAATTTAACATGTGCATGAAGTGTCTGTATGGCCAACCCTTTCGTCCAAATTCCAGTGGAAACCTTTGCACGACAGCTCTGCAGCTTTTAATGGTGGATGGACTACATTTATGTTGCGCCTCTCTACCTGAGCAGACATAGGGCTTTACAGTTTGCCTCTCAGTCACCCATTCACACACACATTCATACACAGATGGTGGCGGAGCTGCCATGCAAGGCGCTGGCCTGCCCATTGGAAGCAGCGTGGGGTTCAGTGTCTTGCTCAAGAACACTTTGAGATGTGGACAGTAGGAGCTGAAGATTGAACCATTAACCTTTTTTTCCCTAGGGTGTCAAATATGGCAGCTAGGTCAGTGGCTGTTGGCGTCAAATTCTGATGCTCAGGCCACCTTTTAGCATCTGTATGAGACGCACCGGGCTTCAAACTAACTCCAATGTAAACCAATCCACAGCAAGGGCTGGTGGATGGGTAAAACAAACACAGGACTTTCACCCAGGAGACCACTGCTTGTGCCCCCTGTATATCCAAAAGTAATGTTGAGTTTTTAAACTGCATAACATAGTTAGACCAGGCCCCCACGAGGTGTGCTGCACTACAAAGCCAATTTGTCATAGTGGCCAAACTGTGTAACTTCTGGATCTGTCATGTGATGCCATTGGGCCCAGAAATACTTTTTCCCATAAACTGGGAAAGAGTTGTCTGTAAAAACGTGGATGCCTCTAATGCAGCGTCCAGTTATCGTCATACATCCATGAATTAGACATACATGTCATATACATCACATACATCACATGACATATATGATCTTTTTTCTAAACTTATCCAAATCGATTTGCTGACAAAATCTATGTTTCCTGTGAAGTTTATTTAAAAAGACACTGTGCATAACTAAAATACTGTCCCTAAACGTCCACAATTGATGCTAGAGGGGTACCTAAAACATCCTAGTTTGAAACATAGGGCCACTGAGCAAGCTGCTGTATCTGACAAGTTGGGAGTGAGAGCGTGTCGGCCAACCTTGTGATAAAAGGACGACCTGCTCTACCTCCTGAGCAGCAGCCGCCCCCACTATTTATGTAACAGGTTCAAACACAAAAAGAAACTACCTTTAAAAGACATTATGTGCTTCGTCTCTTTAGGTTAGATAGGTTTGAGCAACAGACATGATACATTCAGTATGAGTTGTCTCTTCTCTCTTTTGGTTTCTCTTTGTTGCAAGACAGTAAAATATAAGTTATGCAGGCAAAGTTACATTTTCAAGGTTTGATTGAAGTGTCTATGTACACTGGAAGCTACACTCGGTCGAACTGTACATCATCACAGAGTCACAGAGGGGAGCAACGTTTCAGCTGCTCCATCAGGAATTCTTTCATGATTGATATATTTATCTCGTTATCTCACTGCCAGACAGATAAGCCTATTTACAGTACAATGTAACCTTGTAGCAACTAAAACAACTTCATGTATCAAAACACACCCCCTCTCTGGAGACTGGTGCTGCTTTCATGGGAAAATCACAAAAGGAACAAATTCCCCCTTCACATTACAAAGTATTGAAATCAATACAAAACTAAAGGGAAAAGACGTAAAATGCACAGTATAAAACGAGTTGTGCATGTGTGCAAGAATCGAGGGAACAGACGATACAGAGAGAGAGAACTCCCAGAGAAATGAGCAGAGAAGCTATATTTTTAGGCTTCCACAAAAAAAAAAGAAGTTACATTTGCTAAATCTTACCCCAAGTGACCTGTGGCAAGAGTCATATCACATTTGATAAACTCAGACTTATCATTTATGTCCTATCATTTGAAAACTACTAGTTCACCACAGTGTGTCCAAATCTTTGTGTCAGATGCTCAGTGACCTTTCCACATAGTCCAACTGTCTCAAACCTCTGATCTAGGAACAATGATGCTCTTCACAAGAATGGCATCGTCGAGAGACTGATGTCAACATCTTTTGATACAGTTTAGGACAATACAAAGATTATACGTCGGATGGACACACAGCCGTGTCTGCAGACTGCAGAGAGTCTTTTAAAGCAAGAGTGCCCGCCAGCACGGATCCTGGATCAGACTGCCAGACCATTTAGAGTAAAAAAATGGCTTACAAGGGCACTGCAAATCTACATAAGCCATAAAAGCCATGCCACATTTACACCCTGTTAGGGCTATTCTCTCTTAAAGGGACATGCGCACAGTTTACAAACAGAAGAGGCAAAAAGACTGCTGAGAAAGCAGCAGGGTTGGGAAAGTTACTTTCAAAATCTTACCCACTACTGATTCCTGATTGCCAATTTGAGATTGTAATCATGAGATTTAATCCACTCTAATTCAAAAGCCAGTCTATTAGCTACAGTTGCAGTATCATTCATTTTAGATCAAGTAGTTTGTGCTCAAATCAATCACTACTTCAGTATGTTTAAAAATGTTCACAATATTTGGTTACTTTCAAAGTAATGCATCAATTTGCCTATTTTTTAAAAGCATGTGCTCTGCTTTTTTTTTTCAAGTTATACCAGACTGGATTAGGCTTTTTTCCACTTTAATGACTTTACAAGTAATCCTTTGTTCCCAACCCTGTAAAGCAGTGAGCGTGGCAGACCAGTCACATGCACATTATGGGGAATGTTAGGCTAGACACATGAGTACTAACCTCTGGCTCTCTGGCTGCTGGGTACTAAACATCATACAGAATAACAGGCAGCTGCGAGGGGAGGAGACTCTGATGTCCAATGAAAGCACCATTCACGCTTTAAAGTTGCATTTTAGCACAGAGGTGTGTTTTTTTTTTCCACTTTAGAACATCTGATTAACGAGAGTCAAATCTGCTTTGACGGTAGTTGAATATCTTTTCACCTCTCTCGGTCTCTTTGGATGGCAGAGACCTGTCGCTCCAACCATCCTCCCCCTCTGTAGAAATAATTAGTCTGTGAACAATCGGCAGTGAGCAATATATGACCTGTTTTGGTTTTTTTTTCACGATTGAGAGATCTTCTTTTTTTTTCATACATGATACAATGTATTGCGCAAAATGGATATGCGCACATACTGGAAGCATAATGTTGCCAAGGACATGCAAGTTGTTGAGTATACAGCAGAGCAAAAAGCGATGTTTCCCAATGTCATTGTCTTCTTCGTCTTCTCGAAACATCATCTGTCACTCAGATTTGCATCTTCAGGCGCGCAGCTCTTTCTTGGAGTGTGGCTTATTTCCCAGCAGGGCATCAATCTCAGTAATGGTTTGAGGGGTCATTTGGGATAAAATCTGCAAGAATGGAGAAATCAGTTTAAAATGTGATCTGATGTTTTTCGTCAGATTTGTCAGTTTGAATTGCACACAAAGTAGCGTATCTAATGGTTCAAACAGCGATGGTTCAGTATGTCAGGCAGGATTATTAATGTGGGAGGAAAAAAGGGAAGAAGTTTTACCCGTAGGGCACCCAGGTTCTCAAGTAGCTGGTCTGTATTAGAAACTCCCAGAAGTACTGAGCTGACTCCCTCACTGCGCAGACACCAGGCTGCGAAAAAACAGACAAAACCAGTGCTCAGTTACAACTGGATAACATCTGTGACGGTAAAAGGGAATTTATCAAACTGGGATTTTAGTGTTTTGAGTAAATCAGAAATGGACAAATTAAACACACTAATAATATTTGAGGGGGAATCTGGCCTAAGATTAGATGACCAAATATGCTTTAGTCTACTTATCAAATCAGTTTATAGTAGACAGGCCAGGATACATGGTGGACAAACCATCCTTTCTAAACAATATATAAACACTATTAACCAAACATTAAGAAGGGGAAAAGTCATGTTATTAAAGCTTTAGTTGCTAACTTTCATAAAAAAAACTGTTACTACATTCACACAGTAGTATATGAGATGGATGATCTTAAAATAAATCATACTCCTCTGCCCACTAAATTGCTTCTGTGTCATTACCACACCTGAATAAAAAAAACAACAACAAAAATAACAACTGTCAATCATGTCAACAGCTGCTCGAAAACGGCGGTCAAACTGTCAAACAGGCAGCGCTGATCAAATTTGAATCCAGATTCTGTTACTGCATTGCCTTTTTCTCGCCATAGATATTTTCAGAAACATATGTTAGTGTATTGTATGAAGTTAATTTGTTAGCCTACTTATACCTGGTCAACCCATCCTGCTCTGTTTGTCTCAGATTTCTCGACCCACCCTCCCTTCCCTTCATCCATCATCCTCCCTACCTCATCCCCACCAACATTCCTTCATCCTCTCTCCCCTTCTCCGCTCATCTCTTCTTATTCAAACTAGCTCATACCTCTCCCACGTCTCATTCTAGGTACAGCCGGGGGGGCCTGTAATCAGCTCAGGTGGCCTGAGACGGGACCCCCACAGTGAGTCTCCCTCTGCCCGATCTCCAGTACATACTCCCAGTTCAACCTATCAGAAGACATCCCTTTTCCACATTCAACCCCACCAGTCCTCAACAACTAACACCTCCTGATTTACAATTAAACATTTAAATGACATATTGTTGTGGCGTGGGCCTTGCTAGTGAATTAGAAATTAAAATTAAAAAGTTTGTGGCCCAGCTGCCATGTTGACAACAGTCAAGCTGAAATGAAACTCCGGCTACCAGCTGGCATGACTTTCTTATTTTACAGCTCAACAGTACACCAAAATATGTTTCTGAAAAAAAAAGAGGTTAGAAATAGGCAATGCAGTAACAGAATCGTGATTCACATTTAATCAGCTCTGCCGCTAACCGCAAATGAACAGTGATTGACATGACTGACAGCTGCATTACAGACTCCTCAGCTCTGACTGGTTGTTTCTGCCAAGCCACGGTGGATTCTAGCAAATGCCATTAAGAGGCAGAAGGAAGAGGAGGAGGGAAACGATTTTTTTTCACAGACTGTCTCATGTACTTCTTTCAGAATATGGTGACAGTTTCAGCAAATATTTCACAAAGTCATTTTCATTTAAGTTACCAACTACAGCTTAAATACTGAGTGATATCAGTGATAAGGTTATTGGTTATTGATCAGCAGTAAAGTGGTTGTATACAGGGACATATGTCCATCTGTGCAACATCAGTCAAAGAACTTTAATGTGTGACATAAATTAACAAACACTTTGACTTAATAGTTTTGTGCCTCAAAACATTTAAAATGTGGAAAAAAGGAAGTCTAAAACAGTTCAGGTTTAAACTCTGGTGACACAGCTGTAAAATCAAGTATGTCTACATTGTGCAATCATATTTGGCTTGGTCATACCTATGGCTAACTGTGCAGCAGTGCAGCCCAGTCTGTCTGCCAGTAGATGGAGCTCCTTGATTTTAGCGAGCTGCCTGCGGCCCTCCTCGCTGTTCACTCGCTCCTTTAGCCACTGGTATCCCTTCACGAGGAGCAAAATGGAGAAAAGCATTGATACAGAACTGATTTCACACTGCAATACCCCACTGATCAGGGAGAGAATTACACTGAGGCTGATTTCCAGCGAGAAAAATCCCAATGGAGGGCCAGTCAAATCAGACTGACCTTCATTGCTGCTCTGGAGCACTCTGGCACACCATCACTGTACTTCCCTGTGATTAATCCACAAGCAAGTGGAGACCAGGTCATTGCTCCAACGCCTGAAAGAGTGGAACAGAAGGAGACATTTGAGTGAAACTGAATGAACCTTTATTAAAAAATTAAATAAATAGAGCTGCGAGACTGTGGATGTCTGACCGATCTTGTGGTAGAGCTCAGGAAGCTGCACCTCCACTTTATCCCTCTGGAAATAGTGATACTCTGCCTGCTCACACACAGGCGGGATCAGGTTGAACTGACGTGCCACTGAGTACGCCTCCTGGTGCCAAAACGACAGAAAAAATGTGTAGTTACCGATCAGCATTAGTGCCATAACCTGACATTGTTAAATGTATATAGAATGAGCTTTCACCATGATTTCCATGGCACTCCAGCGTGAGGTTCCCCAGTACATGGCCATACCCTGGTTTATTACGAACGTCATGGCCCGTACAATCTCTGCAAGTCACAGAATATAGCATCATATTCAAATTAATCTTTTGATCACTTTAAGGCATTTGATTTCAACAAAAAATAAGCATTTCAAGCATAACTCACCTTCCATCGGGCTGTTGACATCGTTTCTGTTGGCAAAAACAATGTCCACGTAATCTAGCTGGAGTCTTGATAAGGATCCTCTTAAACCTGTCATAAACAAAGGATAGTGATTAGACTTTGTCATCGTCATCAAAAAGGCTACAAGTCAACAGCAACACCGGCAGCTCTGTGAGGCTGCACTTAGGCACAGTGGTGCTTTGAGCTAAATGCTAACATTAGCATGCTAACATGCTCACTAAGAAGATGTTTATGTCTAGTATATACAGTATTAACATAACATAGTTATTGTTGCCAGGAGGGGGCCATGGTCATCCTGATGCAATTGCTGGCCCCCCTTCATAAAAATAATGTAAAATAATTTGACGCTTCAGTGTGGTGTTTTTAAACCAAAGTAGGTTTGCTCCCAGTGAATTTTTTGTTCCTCACAATCAACATACTCCTTTCAATTAAAGCTGTATTTGTCTTTTAAGGATAATGACATGTAGTCTATTTTGAGATCAATGAGTCGTCTGACACATGTATATACAAATATATGACACATGACAGGAAAATGTTCACTGCACTAGTATCTGTCTATGCACATCAGATAATTAGGAATATTAACTGTAAAAAAAAAAAAAAAAGCTGCAAGCAGCATTGGGCGGGACCTCACACCCACGCCCGTCGCCCCCTGCCCGGTGGCCCTTGGCCTTAGCCCCTTGCTTGTTGCCCCTAACCTGTTGCCCGTTGCGGGCTGTAGCTCCAGCTGTGTGTTTGTGGTTATGTGTG
>JAPZEB010000006.1:13682359-13699676 GCA_029783705.1 Chaetodon striatus
AGGCACACTAGATATCCTCCCGCCTCTGTTGACCTTCTGGGACGCCGTGTCGATTTACACCTCATATTTATGTTTATTTCATTGTGCGACAAAAGCGCATGCTTATGTTTAGAAAAAAACATCAGGATTTGGCTCAACATTTACACAGGAAGCGAACAACAGCCTCCAGAGTGAAAGTCCGGAGTATGTTGGACCCATTAACCTCGCCTCCCGTCCGCCCTTTAGGGACATTTGAGCTCTTTTATACTAGGCTCTTACCTGTGACATTTCAAACTGACGCCACCAGGCAGTGTTATATAATGACGCTGTCTGGCAATGTATCATGCTGCTGTGAAAGGTGCCTCTTGCGTCGCTGTCTGACGCCAAAATCCCGACAAAGCAGCAGTATTTGAAGAGTTAGGAATGAGAACAGGCTGGCTCTTAAATTTGAGGGGGTCCGTGCCCCCTGCGTCCCCCCAAAAACCTACACCTATGCTTGTGATTGTGAAT
Organism: Chaetodon striatus; assembly: GCA_029783705.1. NCBI lineage: Eukaryota > Metazoa > Chordata > Actinopteri > Chaetodontiformes > Chaetodontidae > Chaetodon > Chaetodon striatus. The sequence goes on from JAPZEB010000006.1 coordinate 13,682,849, forward strand.
AAGGTCAATCACCACATGGCTCAAGCTGCTTTAAAAGTCTAAACCAAGTCAAAATACAGATTGTGTGTGCTGGTGTGCGTGTGTGTGTGTGTGTGTGTCCTGTCAGACCTCCACCTGTGGTCGGCCAAGCGAGACATGACTCTCCCTTTTCCTCCAGGGTGCCTCATCCTCTCATCACCGCCAGGAGGCGACAAAGCAGCGCGGCTGAATCGCCCTGATGTCTGGTGGTAGAAAGTTACCGTGGAGCAATCATGAAAAGCTACATTACGATTTATTTTCAGACAGTGGACGACTCCACCCTGTGGTGTGTCGAGGAGACAGACATCATCACCAGCAGTTAAAACGCACCCTGTAAAGAAACTAAAGAAGCAAACACGTTGGAGATGCACGCTGGGCGAATATGTATTTGCCATGACTTGAAAGCACAACAGATGAGAACTCTGAACTCCTGATCGTTTCACACACGCTGCTCTCTCTGCTCCGTGCGTGTGTCCTCGTCCTGATTTTACTTAATCCAGACATGTGGGGGGAATGGCGCAGGCTGCACACCGAGCTGTAGTTTCGGAGAGCACACTGCGAGCAGACTGTGGCTCGGGGAACATAATCAGGCATTAACACGCCCTGTTGTATGCGTGACACGAGCCGATCGATCCAGACAGCAGGTTCTTCTAATTGTGAAGTTGGGACTGAGTGACGTCTCAGATCAAAATATGCTGAGACACTGCATACACACTGCAACTCGTCTCTGCACGGGCAGCAGTCACATCCATGTCTGACGTGCAGAAGCTGCGGATGCATTTCATATTTCAAGCCTCCACCAACTTTACATTTCACCCTAACACAGATCAGTGTGATCATCAGTGTGTGCATTAATCCAAGCAAAAGGATTGTAATTTTTCTGTCAGTGATGTAAAAACAAAGCAGAGTTTCTGCACACTAGAGGGAGCTCACAGCACAATAAATCCTGCTCCTCTTTTTTGGGTAGATTCTCCTATTCTGGGTATGTTATGTACTTGAAGAGGGGTGGTGGTCACTGCTAATGCACATGGGCTGTGTTAAACTGGAGAGTCTGCCCAGTTGATTACAGTTACTGGACGTCTGTAATCCGATTACATTCAATTGACATTGACTCACATACACACTTCATTCTTTGTAAATGTGGTTGTATTGCATCCAGATGCTGATTAAATCATAACCATATGCTCCTTCCTCAGATTTCTAAGTGGGCTCTGAACACGGTGAACAAAGGTGACTCACACACGCACACACACTCACACATACACACACATGTGGTCCTGACTTGCCCGGCATACTGTCACAACGCCAGCCCAGAAAACACGGTTTGTTCATGGGGTCAGTAATGAACGTGAGCGGTCATGTTTTCACAGCATAATCAACAGTTGTGATGGACTGTCATTTATCCGAACCAGGCTGAAACAGCGGGTGTAGGTTTGAGGGGCCCCCAGGGGAACAGAAGGGGGGCGCTTTAATCTGTAGGCCTGCTGTGTGAGGAGCTGCATTAAAGCAGCCCCCCAAAAAATTGACTGAATTAGGTTCAGACCTTACATTTAAGAGCAAAATCGGCTCCGCAGTGCAGTAACTCACATGTTTATGTGAATATTCAGTGTTTACTGCTCGCTGGCTTTGTAAACATCTATGAGAATAGCTCATTTAGGCGATTGGTTGCCAAACTGTATAATTTAAATGTAAAAAAAGAAGGGGAAACATCCAGTTAAGGTAAACAGCTTCGACCACAATACAAATAGAAAGACAAGGCTTCACTGTAATCATGAAAAACAGAACAAACAGACAAAACTGAGGGATTTACTGGAGCACAAAGAAGCCTTGGATGTTCTAACCGATGTTATTTGGTAGGTCCTCCAAATCCTGAAAGTTTTGTCTGATGACAAACCTCAGAAACGTCTGGTGGTTTTAAAAAAGGCTGCATTTTTCAGTTTGTGTGGAGGTGACTTTCAGTGAAGTGACGGTAAAGATTTATACATGTGGGGCTCAGAGGTGTGGAGGAGTTAGGCTGAGTTAGGACCCGGAGGTGAGGCCTGTGTGAGAGGTTAAGCCGAGCACTGAAGGGTAAACGCATAAATCTGAGTTCAACAAGCCGAGTTCAAAAAAGGACGTCACTCACGATGATCAGAAACATCTTTAACACAAGATGTTTGCCATTTCTCTGACTCTCACCTCAGACACTGAATCACACACCTCTCTGCTTCTTCTGACTTTTAGAGCAATTTGATAGTTCTCCCCTACTTTTAATTCCCTCCCCCTCTAGCATAGTAGTCCTTGTGGATTGAGTTTCAGAATAGCGGGTGATTCACACAGAGAGGATAAGAAGCGGGGAAGGTCACACTCCTTTCATTTCCTCACAGAAGGCAACGAGCACATCTTAGCGGAGTGGAAAACAAAAGGGCGCCACAGGGGAGACGGATGGCTGCTGTGTGTGTATTGAAAGCTGAGACAGAGCAGGAACCTGCAAACACCTTCGGAGGGGCCGGTCGCTCGTCCTCAAGGTGTTCACATTTGCATTCTTCATCCCACTAACACCTCCATCTGTTCTTTCAAGTGTGGTGAAGGAGAAGTGGATATCAGCTATATATATTATGGGCCTTTTAGAGTTATATGTATTGGGAAACTATTTGGCTTTATGAATAGTCAATTTTTATGAGCAAACAGATGCACAAAGGAGCTGACATGGATCTATAACTGTGGAAACTGCAGGAAAGTCAAATAAATTGAGATTACACCAAAATAAATTCATTCTGGAGGTGACAGCCTGGAAGTAGATAATATAACGTTTGAATACGCTGCTACGACAAATAATAACAATAATAACACTGAGGGGACAGCAGGGGACTGTAATCTTAAGGTTTGCATTGATTAGCTGGATTTAAGTGCACGATGAAGAGAACAAAAGTAATTCCACATCAAACTGTACTGCGGCATGAAAGTATAATTAAATTCTTACAACCTTTATTTGACCAGGTGGGTCAGCAAAGAACAAACTCTTATTTACAGCGATGGCCTGGCAGAGGCTTCAGCAAAGTCAACAGAAATGCTGTAGAACAGCGGGGAGGGACAACTTTCCCAGTGATCAGATTTAATACGAAACAGAGTGGAGGCGCTCAGCCGCGCAATGTGCCTCCCATCTTTCAGCACAATCACGCTGCGTACACAGGTGAAAAATAATCTTAGCTGGCTGCCGGGTGGATTTGCTCAGAAATATTGGGCCATTTCGATCAAATCGTCTGCAAGTCATCCCGGGGAGGAAATCTGGCACCTGAAGCGGAGGCAGAGGAATGACAATCTCAAATCTAACTTTCCATCTTCAAACTTCTGCTGTTGAGGAGAATCAAAGCAATGCTGCAGCATTGAAGAGTGATGGAAAATGAAGTTAGTCAGTCGTTCTCACTCATAGTTTTACATCTTAAAGGGGCATTCTACCAATTTTACTGATGCTAACTTCATGTTGGCGCACTCAGACAAGAGCAAGTTTGTACAATGAATCATCTGACCACACTGCAGAAGTGTTACAAGCTGTCACACTCAAATACAGAGTGAAATGCTGCCTGTCCTTGAGAGGAGATGTGACAGTCATTCAAATACGGGGATGATGGCTCACTCTTTATTCATAGTATCACACTCAAAAATCACAAGAAAAGGCGCTGTCCTTTAAACAATTAAAATGCCTTCAATAAAATAAACGGTCATGCTAGACTTTAAAACAAAGTCTAGTGTGTTTTGACATCAAGCCTTTGTCAGGAGACAGCCTCTCTGACGAAGGCTTGATGCCCAAATGCATTAGCAAAGCATGGCCATGCCTTTGTATTAAAAGCCTTTTAGCTGTTTAAAGGAGGGTGACTTGGAGTTTTGGGGGATTTTTGAGTCTACATGTACTCCTAAAGCTGCGTTTCCACCAAATACTTTTGGCACAGTACCTTTAGAGCTGTACGTAACCCGAGCAGACACCTGAACTCTAGATCTGTTTTACGTTTCCACTGCTGACAGTCCTCTTGAATATGGGCAGGGTTGCTTAACTGCTTTGTTCAGGTTTTTCTGTATTTCCTCTTTACCGACGATGCAGAGGAATGTCTGTACCTTACTTATCATTAATGGATTGCATGCTGACATTTTCAGAACAAAACAGGCTGCAGTGTCTCAGTCGCAGTCTGTGGGGTATTTAGAAACAGCAAGAGAGATGATCCTCTCTTGTCCAATCAATGGATTACAGTGTTTCTAGCTCCACCTTTTAGTATGGGATCAGTGTGCTAGGTACCTCAACAGAGGAGTGATGAAAAATGGAACAGGACGGAACAAATCTACTGGTAGCATCCACAACTTTTGACGATGGAAACGCAGAAACAACAGTTTAAGTGTGTAACAAACTGAACTGAACCAAACTGCTTGGTGAAAACAAGGCTTAACAAACTCTTTTTGAGTCCAAGAAACACTTCTTTTCAAATATTTTTTGATAGTGTTGCACTTGTTTGCGCTGACACACACAAAAACAGTTGTGTATTGACTGAAAAAAACAAAAGCTCGAGTGAGCAGTTTAAACCCTGCGCACTTTGTTACATCTACACACCTGGCCAATTGCTGAAAGTTACTAAAAGTTACAGACATGGTCAAACACTCCCGTCAGAAACTTGCACTGACCCCTCATGATGTCATCGGGGTTATTTATTATCTGTTATCTCTGGTTAGGCTTCAGACATTTGAAGCTTTGTACGTTACAAACTGGGGGTGTGGGGTCTGAAAGAAGTGGTCACTTAGGAAGCAGGCAGGGTCTAATGAAAGATGCTATTCAGCTGCATTATGGGAATTGTAGGATACACTGTTTTTGGAGCTAAACTTCACGATATTCGGGCCTCAGCTGTTTCGAATTTGACCGTTCTTTGTTAAAATCCGTCTCTTGTGAGTCATGTCAACTTTATAGAAGCACAACAGTAAATCGCTGGGGTACACATTTAACAATACACATCTGACGCAGGATCACACTTTGATTTTCTGTGCTGTTTGTTTACAGCCGCAAACACAGTGAAACCATTTCAGAATGCCTCTTATCCCATCTCTCCCTCCCCCTGCCCCCCCTTCGCTTGCAAACACAAACGTACCTGTCCCACTGGTTAACCCCCCACCCACCACTGCCATCCACCCACATGCACACAGCACACACTCCACACTTGAATGCACACAGGAATGTGAGGGGAATGACACAATCCGCCAAATGCTAAAACCTGGGCGGCCTGGTCGGCTCTCTGCTCAACAGCAGACCTAATGAATGGCCATTCAGATACACAGACAAAGCTGAGGCTAGGTTTCTACTATACAGTGGGGTCAAGGGTCACGCAAAGCACTGACAGAAGTAGAAACCAGAGATGAATGCCCAGTTCTCTTTCAAACACTGAATCACACAGACCCAGAGATCCATACACAACAAAACACACTGTGGTGTTTTAAAAGAATAAAAACATGCTTACAAGAAAAGTTACTCATCGTTATTTATCTCCACAACATGGAAGCTCCACTTGCGCAGGTCTGTACTTTGTGGGCCACACGAGAGCAGTAGAACAAGAGGAATGAGTCAGTAACACAGAGATAATCAAAGTACATTAATCAATGAACCTAAACACTTCTTGAAGCCCTGGCAGCTTCGCCTGGTTATGGAAGCTTTGGAGATAGGAGGAGAGGGAGAAAAAAAAAATGTGTGTGAGAGAAAGAGTTTAAGCTTATGCTGCGCTCTAAGCTGCTCTCAGCCCCGAGGCACAGGAGAAGAAAAGAACATCTCTTCATGATTAAAAGGGCTGAGGACCAAGAAGGGAAACATAGGAGAGGACAAGCTTCCAGCCCTCGAGGGGTAAAGGCTCTCTGGAGAAACAGAAGGCAGGAGGAGAGGCAAAGCTGGGAAATGTAGGGGGAGTGCGACTCAATTCTCGCTCTCGCAGTCTCCTGTTTCTCTGCCATTATTAAAAAACGGGGCGACGGTGATAGGTGAGAGGCATGTGTGCAACAAGAGCCACAAAGACGACAGAAGACCATACCACATTAAACACTTTACGCGCACATTTCTGTTATGATCACAGACAGGAGTTATCTAACCAAAAATAAAAACAACACAAACCAAGAACAGTTTATTTACTTCAAAACTCAATTATAGAACAAAAGGTTCAAGCAATCCAGAGACATCAGTGTGTTTTGGCAAAGGTGGAGCTGCTGAATTTGGGACAGGAGTCACTAGGGTCACTGGAACAGATAAGCCTGCCATCAGGTAAATTACGCGGATTTTCACTTTCAGGTCAGATAGGAACATCCTTTGACGTCTACACAGTGACGTCCACATACATCTGTGCAGTCGTCAAGCTCCACTTGAAGTGAGAATGACTGTAAAGGTGATCTGCAGAGGCCATCAAATTAATAAGCAGAATAAGAATCACTGCCTCGCCTCTGCCAACCAGTAAAGTCGCAGTTATCACCAATGTCTGTCCAGACTCATATATGTACTGGAGACTTTGAATGAATTTAATTAAAGGTATTAAGTGTATTTTATTATTAAGATTATTGTCACCAATTCAGTATCCGACCAAATGTGTCCCCCTCTGCTCCTGAGTTATGACATTCTGAGTAATGTCCAGAACATTGTTTTTGCAGAACGGTGTTGACCTTTTGGATTCAAAATGTCACCACTTATATTAGAAATTTGTGCGAAATGAGCGTATGAATTTATGAGTTACGGCCCAAAATATGTCTGGTGACGTCACAGTGACCTCGCCCCACCGAAATCTCATCAGTTCCTCCTAGAATCCAAGTGGACGTTTGTGCCAGATTTGCAAAAATTTCCACAAGTCGTACCCAAGCAGCAACCTTCGAGGCTGAAAAATGAAGCCACTGCGAACTTCCAAAAACTGCAGTACCTCAAATGGCCACTTGATGCTGGCACCAAAACAAGAGTTAATCCCCACAGACCCAAATGTTGATACCCAACTTTACAGCAGAAATAAACATGTTTACAGCCTAGTGCAGTCTCATAGCTATGGGAGGGTGGGGGTTATAAATGTTGAACAGGTTTACACAAAATTGAGGCTAGGGCCGCTTTGATTGACACACTGTCTTCAGATACGCCCCTCGGTCCTTCACAGCTCCAACCTCCCATGCAAATATAGTCACTTCTGGCTCCTAAAAACCAAGATGGCACTGGCTGAAATGCCACACTGGAGTCTACAAACCAATGAGTGATGACACCGTAGCTGCATCCATTGTTTTATACCATCTATGGGCACACCTGTGATATCATGTTCACACGAATGTGAAGGACAGACATATGGACAGACATACGAACGTACATACAGATAAACATACTGCACAGAAATGAGTCCTTGATGGTAAACACTGGCGTGTATCTTTATTATGAATACTGAATACAGATTAGCCTACACACAGGACAGTAATCAAAACATACTTTATCTATTCATTATTTCAAATTATTGAGATCTTCAATATGAAGACCACATTTCCCATAATCCTTAAAGGTGTCTCTCAGAATCTTGCATGACATTACCAGTGTTTTTGATTGAGGCCTAACACACACTTATGTTATGAGAGATGGTTTGATAGTATCACCAACATTTCAACCACACTTATCACTGTTATCACTTGGTCTTTTAAATGACAGCACAACCTCGCAACTAAGAATGTGGTTGTTATCTCCACCTAATTTCTGGTGTGAATTAACCAGACTCACATTTTATGAATGTTTAATCGGTGTAATTTGCACTTTAAACCTCTTGAAACCCAAGATAATTATCACATATGACAGAAATGCCACGTTAAAGTCCAAGTGAAATGAAAACCCAAATTACCAATTGAACATCTAAAATAAAATCCCCAAATTACAAAAGTGATGTGTGGCACGCAGGTGAAACCATTTAGAAAAAGCAAGCATAGCATTTTGTATTCACCACGGTTGTGTTTTAGTAGCTATTCAAGCTTCATTTTCCTGATTCACTGCAGGAAAATTATGCACGACCCAAATGTCAAAAACACTGGTATTATCCTTCGAGAGATGCAAAGTCTTTGACATTTTGAACTCCAGTCTGTTATTCTTCTTCAACAAGCACTTGTAATAATGTGTGTAGGAGCTACTCGGTTAATCAAACAGCAGCTCAGCAGTGATGTTAGCATTCCACCCTGAAACCAATGGATACTGCTGAGTGCAAGCTAGTGTGTTAGCTTAGCTGGTAGCTGTGCATTGTTTCCAGTGCCAAATGTTGAGAATTTTAGAGACTGTTTTTGTGTAGCTTTAAGGCAAACGCGGAGACAATTTGCAGGCTACACAGCCGGCATGAAGGAAAATAATACACTCAACTTCAAAATGTCAAAGTAACCCTTTGAGGTACATTTTAATGAGACAAGAATCACTCGTGAGAGATTTCCGCTTTATAAAATTGGCATTTAAGTCCACAAAGACGACTGAATGGCACTGGAAGATGGAGAATACAGAATAAGAGAATTAAAAATGCATCAGTTATATCAAGAAAAACAAGTTTGAGGCCAGATAGCTTCCTTGGTAAATTTCTACAAAGAAAACCGATTCTACAGTGTTCTCTGGTCTCTGAGTCCACTTGGTCCTTGTTCAGTCTGACTATAATAAAACTGAGCTGCCGGCAGAAACACAGGCAGTAGGAATAACCAACCATACTCCAAGAGAAACACATGGAGTTAACTGAAGATTACAATTCACTCTGAAATGACGGGAAGTGCTGATATGTCTCTGCGTCTCTCTTCTCCTCACATGCTGTGGAGCCGATGAGAAGGGGGAGACTGAAGAAGATGAGAGGAGTCTGATTAAGACGAGTACAGCGCTCTCCAAAGTTTGCATTACACATCACACCTGAGTAAAGAGGAGGTAATGTTGAAATCAAATAGAAACAAGGAAGTCAGATCCAACAGTTAAAATACTCAGTCTTGATGTGAGAAATGTCTATGTGGTTATGTAATCCAGATGGATTTAATGCAAGACACCCAGGAGGAAAGCATCTCATTCATAATTACACAACAATATGAGAAGTGAAATCCTTGGACTGGCGCTGGCGATTCTTTTCATCTCCTTTGGTGAAGTGACTTTTTATTGGGACAGCAAACCAGTCCACCACCAGCTTCCGAAATGACATGATACTACAGAAACTTTGTAAATTCTGATCGGTGTCTCCTCTTGGTTCAGCACATTTATTGGGTCTTAATTTCAGGTAGATATAAAAACACTGACCACAAACTGTAAAAATGAGGCAGACTCAAGACTGCGCAACAACAACCCTCGTTCACTGCGGGTGACAGGGATTCTGCCTGTCTCCGGATGACTCTCTCATCCCGACGGGAAAGTCATCGTTTATTTTTCAATTTTTTTTTTCTGGTTGTTTGTAAATTCTGCCAATCTCCCTTGGAGTCCGTGTTCAAAGTTGGTCACAGGAGAGGATCCAGAGTGCTCTCAGTACGTGGCTGCACCTTTGTGCTGGTTCTCACGTCCAGCTCAGGAGACAGGTGAGCTAGAAGGTCACAGTCGCAGTGCTCTTGTTCCGAAAGGTCATTGTCTGGATGCTGGAAAGGATTTTCCTCTGGTGCCCGGCCAAAGTAACTCCCATGTGCAGCAGATCTCTGAACAAAGACGAGAAAAACCAGTCATTAGACAGGAAGAGCAGAATAAAAAGAAAGATAAAGATTCAATGGACACTACAATAATATTTCAGTCATCGCATTCAAATAAAAATTGCACCTCAGGAAACTGTAGTCATAAATATTCAGGAAGTAATTCAGCCTGTTTGCAAACAACTAAAAGCTGCAAGGCTAGCTGCCCGACCTTGTACTATGGAAGTGTGCAATGAAAAGTAAAAATGCTCCTCCAGAGACAAGATAGGAAAACTGGAGATAGGAACTGACTGTGTGGTGATCTGGGCCAGCTGGTCCACTGTGTTGAAGCCAGCCTGTAGGAAGCTGTCTTCATAGCGCTCCATCTTGATGGCCCTCAGCCATTCCCCCACTGAAGCACACGACGAGAGGGCTAAAGGTGCACGCTGGTCCAGCAGGGGGTAAGACGGCCTGCAGGACAGAGTAGAGGAACAAAGGGAGAACTTTACACACACTGTCACCCCAACAACAGTGAGGAGCTTATATATATGTCCTGCAGCAACATTCCAGCCGACAGGCAAAGGTATAATCTGAGGCTGAGTGAGTGACAGGGACAAACAATGGGATTTGTCAGGGGTGGAGTGTCCTCAGCTGTATGCGACCAGCTGACAGGCAGAATGTGGAGGAAGGGAAATGGACACAGCAAGAGGCTAACAGGTCACAGCAGGACATTAAGGTGGTACATTAGATTGGGCAGTAGGAGGGTAATGTCTGTCCTAAAGAGAGGGACATCATTGAATGACTGGCATGCCTCCTTTTCTCTCTTCATTCACAAGCTGCATATTTGCCGCCACTGTGATCTCATCAGGCAGGTTTTCTGTCAATCAAACACATCCGCACTCACCCCGCTCCTTCTTGAGCCACTATTTTCAGCGATGCCGGGTTGCGGATGAGCTTGTCCAGAGCGCTGACGAGGTCCGCGAAGCGAGGGCGCGCTGAGCGGTCCTTCTGCCAGCAGTCCAGCATCAGCTGGTGCAGGTGGGTGGGGCAGTCAGGGGGCGGTGGCAGCCGGTAGTCCTGCTCTATGGCATTGATTACCTGATGGGAAGAAAATGTATCACTGTTAAAACCAATGCATTAAGTTAATGGTATTTCATTAAACACTGAGTTGCTTGGAGGGTAAACAATACAGAGGAGGAAAAAGGAAATCCTAAATCTGGTCCACCTCATGGTTACAATTCAAACACTTCATTAATGATCTGAAAAGTTCACACAATTTTATTATTTTTATTTCCAGGATGCAAATGTTAAATTTTAGTTTCACACAAGCTTGGCTTCACACTGTGTTTAACAAAACCTTCAAAATCAACAGGTGCATTTACACTGGCCCAAATATTCCACTAGTGATCAGAATTAAAATGCCTTACATTTGATAATCTGTTCAATATGAAAATATTAGCACATAGTAACCACGTTAATGATAAATCCCAATGTTTCTCTATCGTTGAAATAAATAGATTTTTCCTGCGTTTGTGTGCCTCACATGGAGGTAACATTAGGTGACGCAGAGGGTGCCTGCCCCACACACGGCATGCTGCTACAGCTATTTTTAAGCCCCTCGCTGTGCTGACTTTGACAGAGAATCTGTAATGAATTCAGAAATACAGACATAGCTATAGACAACAATTGTCTTATCATTACTGGTAGCATTGGACTGCATGTGAGATGTTTAGGGAACACTGTTGAGAACACTGTAATTTGTAGTCACAGAAAATAGCCTGAGCCACACTTACATTACTTTACTATATTAACTGAAAAAACCCCTTCTTGTCCTTTTATACTTGAAGTATTGAATGAATAGACACTTCTTAGTGGGTGAACCCACTGTGCACAAGTCAAAAAAGTTACGTCCTAATTAAATGCTTTGAGACATGTAAGTGCACATCTTATCAGCTCACTTTATTTAGCGTCCATGTAAACAGTGCAGTTGGAGACTCTAATCAGAATGATTTTAATTGGACTGAAGAAATACTGTCCATGTAAACACAGCTCTCCTCAAGAATGGTCCAACTTGGCTGTTGGCTTCGACTTACATCCTGGTTGCTCATGTCCCAGTACGGTCTCTCTCCGAAAGACATGACTTCCCACATGACAATGCCATAGCTCCACACATCAGAGGCTGAAGTAAACTTTCTGAAGGCTATTGCCTCCGGTGCTGTCCAGCGGATTGGGATCTTACCTCCCTGCACAGAAAAGACAAACAGTCAGCACTGCCAAACTTCAAATAAACATGGTCAGACAGGGCTCTGACGCAGAAAGCAATGGGTGTAACATACCAACTTTCAGTTAATGAGGCAAAATATTACGACTATAATATAATATTTCAACAAATGTACAGTGTAAATGAAATCATTTATACAATATGTGCACCAATCTTGTGGATTAAAAGGTACAACCCAATTAAAAAAAGACAAAAACTGTGCAAGGTCATGATTGGTCGAGATGTTAGTTTTTTTGTCATGTCAGCGTCAAAACCACAAACTCAATGTTTTAGGATGACTGCCGAAACAGTGATATTTAGCTTTTGTGAATTAATTTTGTGGCTATGATACAGAGATGTATAAATACCACCTGACAGGCAGATACATTGTAGATTTATATCATGAATGTTTCCTAAGGGGACTTCGTCATCTCACCAGAGAGCTGGTGTAGGTTGGGTCAGAGGAGTTCTCCTGCAGGAAGCGTGACAAGCCGAAGTCGGACACCTTGCACACCAGGTTGCTGTTGATCAGGATGTTGCGGGCAGCCAGGTCTCTGTGGACGTAGCTCATCTCTGCCAGGTACTTCATGCCGGAGGCAATGCCGCGCAGCATACCCACCAGCTGGATGGGAGTGAACTGGCTGTCGTTCAGCTACGGAGGAGAGAAAGAGTTCAGCTGGAGAACGATTGAAGTGGCGCTTGGTGTTTAAAAGCGTGTTCTCTACATTACACTCACCCGTAGAAAAGAGTCGAGAGCTCCGTTCTCCATAAACTCTGTGAGGATCATGACTGGACAGCTGGCCGTGATGATGCCCTCCAGGTGGATGATGTTGGGGTGCTGGAACTGACCCATGATGGACGCTTCGGACAGGAAGTCCCGTCTCTGCTTGTCGGTGTAGCCTCCCTTCAGTGTCTTAATTGCTACATAGTTCTCTTTTTTCCCTGGGATCTTCAGCCGCCCTCGACACACCTCCCCAAACTCTCCTGCAGCACACAAACACATAAACACACATTAAGGCTGTTTTCTTTAACAGGTGTTAACCACATTAGCAAGGTGACAGTAAGTCTTCGGCAAACCTAAAGCTCGCCTGCAGCTAGTGGTGCCCTTTGGTTTGAATAACGGCTGGTAATATGGTAACATATTTATCAGTTAATTGGTTTATTTACGTGGCAATATTGAATTTTCCCGATTAAAAAGGAATACAGACGATGGTTTTAAATGTCACAGAACCAATTTAACTTTGTAAATTAGATAATTCTTAATAATGTCATGTTGAAAGAAGACAATCTGTGTGGCTACAAAAAACACAGTCAACAAAAAGAGTTGACCAGCACAAAGTCTGGACACTTTTGAATAACGGGAAAAGCATAAAGCTGGGGCTTACCAGCACCGATAACCTCCTCGATCTTAACAAAGGAAACATCAATTTCCTTGGCAAACTCTCGCACGGCCTCATTAGGGTCCTCATAGGTGAAGGGGTCGATATAAACCTTGACCCCTGTGAGAGAAACACAAACAGAGTCGTGGGAAAGGAAAAGAAGAAATGTTAGAGTGCTACGAGCAGCAACGAGCCCGGTCACATTAAAAAATGATTTTCTCAACGTGAACAAGTTGTAAATCACAGCTGAGGTTTTAGCGTGCCTGTCCTTGATCCTTTACCTTGGCCGACGAGGTACTGGCTGTTTTTGTCGCTCAGCTCTGGGTCCTTTACTCGGCTGTGTCTGCTGCAGGTAGAAAGAGATCGGGATAAATAAAATAAGATTAGGATTGGCAGCACAGTTATCTGAAGAATGGAGGTTAATTTTTTTTTTTTTTGAAAGCACTCCTAATGCTTTCGGCCCAATGTTATGCAAATCACTGTGCTTACAATGTGACTGTTCAGATGCAGTGACAGTAATAAGATGCCTCTGTGACTAAAATACAAACTCTGAAAAAGCAAAAAGGAGCCAAAAAGAACACAAATTGTGTGATTATTTTTATCCGATATTAATCATTCTAAGATGCGAGCAAGCATAGCAAAATATGATAATGTATTTATCTCCACGGGGAATATCTCTGCTATCTTGGCCCTATGCACCGAGAGGTCAGTTCAGCTGGAGATCAACAGCCAACAGAGATACCGTCTCTCTGTTCCAAAAACACCTCCGTCATTTTCTTATTTATTTATTTTTCTACACAAAGACTTCACCTTGTTAAGAAAAGCCTTTTGTTTCCCTTAAACAATCCTCAGCGATCTCAAACGCACAACATAAGACGGCTCGTGGTGATGGCGAATACCTGAGCCAACCTCGATGGTTCTGCTCTTTGACACAAGCAGCTCCATTATAATTCTGCTGGCGCAAACTCATCCCTGCAAGACTGTAACAACCCTGTAGCTACTGGATCCCTGCCTTCCTCCATTTCTCTCCTGCTCCCACCTCATAAGCCTAAAATAGCAATAATGCACCACCCTCGGTTAGTGGCAGATCTGGGCCTCAGCCACTGGTTTGTGTGTGTGTGTGTGAGTGTAAGTGTATGTGTGTGTGTGTCACAAGGTCACAGCTATTGTTCTCCTGTCCTGTGGAAACAGGGTTGGGACGCCTGCATCCTGTCTCTCCCTGCCCTCTACCTTTGCCGTCGTTTCTCTCTCTCTCTTTTCACACACACACACACACACACATACATGCACACACACACACACCCTTTCTCCCTCTGATGGCATCCAACACTATTTACTCAAACAATGAAGCCTAAGGAAAATGTTCTAATGAGCAGGATAACTTTTAGCTGTGTAAGCAAAAGACATCATGAGCATTGCTTTGTGTCTGAACTGCCTCACACAGAAAAAATGGTGTGGGTAACGGAGTGCAAATCCACCGCTGATAAGATATGATTTCTATAAACAAAAGAACAAAGTGGTGCGAAACTGTAAAATTGGGGTCACGGTTGTTATTGGTTTTCGATTTCCCACTTTTTCCTGTTTCCTGCTATTCCGTCAGCTTCTCTCCATCCTAAATCTATCTCTTTCTCTGCCTCCTTCCTTTTCGCTTGTTCTCACCGTATGCAGTAGGCGGCCACCAAGACGAAAGTGACAAGCAGCAGCATCCCAACAGCGATAAGGATGCCAGGTACTAAGAACTGGGCGGCGGAGTCGTGACCTGAGAGAGGAGACAGAGAGTCTGGGAGTTAGAGTAATGTGATGACTGAAGCCATGACAGGAGGTTTACATTGGAGGTAAAGAGAAGTATGAGAGGGAAATAAAGAACATGACTGGAATTTATAATATTAAAGAGGCTCAATACAAGGACACTAACTCAACACAAGGACACAGGCAAGACATTCATTCAACTAGGAATTGCGCAGGGACTGAAAAAAATCTGAAAAAACCTTCCCGAAGGAAATGAAAAAATGTGTGAAAGAAAAAAAAAGAGCAATGTGTGCGAGACTCCCTCTTTAAGAGCAGACTTACCATCAGGCAGCGTGCGGAAGACAGCTGCAGGACTGAAGCTGCCATAGCCAGCCATGGTGCGCACCCGAACCTGCACCTCATACTGTGTGGCCCTGCGGAGGTCCGTCAGCACGGCCTGGTTTCTGTTACTCTCTGTGTAGTGGCACTGATCTTCACTACGTCGCTCCTGCCGTATAAAGAAAGGGTTAGCTGGAGCGTATAACAGGAATAAGAGAGGAAATGGTAGAGATCACTGCAAGAAAAAAACAGACTGCTGAAAAGCCACTAAAGGGTCATCTATAGGAATTCAAATATATTATGCCTATAATTGCATATTATAATAATGAAGTTAAGTGAGGCTGTCATTTTTTAACATTCAAAGCTTCTAATAAGGTTTTCGAATGAAGTTTGAATCTCTGTCGTCATGTTTTATGATTTTATCGCCTTAAAAAATATTTTTAAATCCTGAAACAAAGTCCTAAATTTGAATGAACTGAGCCATCAGATTAAATGAGTTTGTCTTTTTCAATTAAATCAACTTTCTTCAATGAGTAAATGTAATTTTTGGTGCTGTAAGATTGCTGCTAGACTGCCCAGTTAATACAGTAATGTGTTTTCCTTTGTATAAAGCAACCAGGCAAGGATTTTGTTTCAACATTTGGGGGAACAGATAATAAGCAGGTGGTCTGGGGGTCCTACCCCACCAAAAAATTTAAGGGTTAAATTGCATTCTGTTGAATTTTTATCCACCAATTTCTGCATTTTCTGCATCAACTTATTGTGGAAATGTCATGGTACTCCTGCTTTAACCTATGGCTTTAACTGTACACAGTTGCTTCTTCTTCTTTCAGTTTTATGATGCAAACTATTTATGAGGTTGCAAACTGTCACCACCTACATTATCGCTGGCATTGTTATGTATTTCAGTTGCGGTCTAACCAGTTTATCAAAATAAAATAAACGTCCTCTGCTACTTCCATGTTTCTTTTGGCAGGGACAAATGCACATGGACTAAATATCGAAGGGCATGTGTCTCCTGCATTCCTCTCAAAATCCAGGCTGTTAATTTTGGAAATGATTGCATCTATCTTTTCTTAATAATTTTGAATTTGGAACAAATCACGCTGTGGAGTTGTTGTAAACGTTTGGTTCACAAAAATCAGAAGTAATCCTTTGCAACCACTATGGTATTCTAAGACTATAAATAGAAGAATACTAATGATATTAGTGTGGCCAAATCTTAAACTGCAATTATCTGCAACTCTGAAGACATACCAGATTTAAACAGAATGAACAGTCATCCAAAAAATGAATGTCAACATTATAAATGAAGCTCTGAGGCTTCCAACTTTTCCGTACAGCCCTAAACAGGGTGTCTAAAGGTATCAGATACTTACACCTAATGCCTTTTAAAACCTTTTCAAGATACATTTTTACCAAATTCAAGACTCATTTTTGGACAATCTGTCCCTTTTTTATTTAAGCATTGCAGGTAAATATAAATGTACGT
>JAPZEB010000006.1:13704066-13714656 GCA_029783705.1 Chaetodon striatus
ATACAACACAACACTGCACCAAATCTTCACACCCACTGTGTCCCAGACAGACCTGGGTCAAACTCAATTTGCAAACACACTGCTGTTTTTTTTCTCAGGGTAGTAAGGTGCCAGATGGTTGCGGATTGACAGACAGAGCCACGTAATGGGGGCCATAAACTGAGGACAATCACAGTAATGAAGCCGATAGTAACAGTCCGTTTAGTGTATAAACCTGCCTGTCATTGCCATGCTGCTTATCATTGACTTCACCTAACCATATCTGAATAACTAGACCAAACATGTGGGTGTCCTTACAAAGAACTGCCTTCGCCCATCGATCCAAACATTGTACTCTCTCTGTACTTTCGTCACTGAAACCAAAAACAGCACTGTGGCATTCAAGATGTAAAGAAACAGTGACAGAACAGCGAACTGGCGCTGAAAGGATTAGTTGATCAATCCATCAGTTGACTGACAGAAAATCAACTGACAACAATTTTGCTAATTGATTGAAAAAGGCCAAATGTTCTTTGGTTTCAGCGGCTCGAATGTGAGACTTTACTGTTTTTCTTTGTTTTATATTTCACTGTAAATGTATCACTATCTGGCATTTATACTATAGACTACATTTATTAAGAAGGATATATTTTGGTTTTTTGAATTTTGTGTCTTACAGAGAGTGTTACCGTCAAAGATGTTCATATTAAATGTGGCCTAAGTTTCAAATAATGAGGTATATGTTTGTATATACGTGTTTACATTACATGGACTACACTACTACATGTAGCTACATGCTAAAGTCAGGGAAACGTGTGAACTTGGTTGTCAATGTTGTTTATCTCAATTTTGGATCATATTCCTGCTGGGACATGTCTGGTTGTGTTTTGAAGTTTTTATTGTTGATTTTCCATGGTAAAAAGTGCTGCTATTCTCCGTTACAGTCATTCCTCTGGCTGCAATGATGGTGCAGAGATGCCAAGATATGGAATACCTGGAAACGCTGACCAATCAGGGCAGACTGGGCTTTTTCGGGAGGGGGGTTTAAAAGGCAGTCACCAAAACAGAGTGTACAGGTGATGTAGCACAGATAGTATGAGGCAAAAAGGGTTTTTCTGAGCATTAATGCAGTGGTTCTGAACTGGTCCAGATTTCCCCTTTGTCATTAGTCCAAGGTCCATACTGTTTAATACATTCAGCGTCATACTTCCGTTTGGCCATATTGTCAAGCTCGTTTGCTGTCTCTATCAAGTAGTTGTCCGTTAGTCACTCAATCTACAGCAGGAAATGGCACTTTGAAATAAAAGCTCTGTGCCGGAAATGACAATTGACACATTTGTGAGTCACTTGCGGTCCATTCAGAATGAAGCCGTGACCCACTTTTGAACTACGACCCACCAGTTGGGAACCACTGCATTAAAGCATCTACACGTTTTGGCAGAAATTCAAAATACAAGTATGAACCTTAAAATGAGCGCAATAGGTCTTAAAATTACACAAACACACACACACACACATATATATATTTTTCTGTAATGAGCCGTCAACCTATAACACCACAGACAGTCACTGAAGTGTTTACAGTAAGTGTTCAGTGTGGAGGTTGAACGCAGCTCCAGCTGCTGAGTGAGAGGAATAAAACAATAAACTTTCACACCGAGTGGTGCATTGTTAAAAGGGTCAACACACTCTCGCCGATACTTTCCGACTGGCATTCTGCCTGCTGGAATTTTCCCACATGTGCAAAATGCATCGAGCGCCGAATGCATGTCTCACCTGTTAAAGGTTGTTAAAATATATAGTTTTTAAATTAAATGCAAGTGGCTGTTATAAAACAGGATTATAAAAACTAACCTGGGTGCTTTTGAGCTCTTATTTTTGATCCAACAAGATAACACAGATGACACTTCCTGACAACAGCCTGTTACTATTGTTCACTAAACAGTGTTTTTCAATTACTTCAGCTGTAAGAATGTTCAGCACTCGCAGCAGGGCATGATAATTTCAGTGATTATTTTGTTCTGGACACTTTTCTGACTAAAAGGAATAAATAATGATATCAAAGTACGACTCAAACCTTTCACTTTGGCTCTGGTTGTTTCAAATATGAAAACTGATATGAATCATTTCTGCTGTTTGTTGACAGCTGCTAACCAGTAACTCGAAATCTTTTTGGGAATATTCAAGGCGTCATGATGTACCCGTTTGTATTATGTAACAGTTGTAAAGCTACAGTATACTGGCACATGGGGAAATACACCCCTCCCATGTAGCAGTATTTATAGCCTGCTGGAGCTTCACTTCAAAGACAGGGTTTAAATATTCTAATCAAGCTCCTCTATAACACTGAATCAACTTGACGGCGTTCGTAAGTTTTATGTTAAAGGGTTGTGTTCGACCCGGAAAATGTATGTATTGTCTATGGGAGATAATAGCAATGCAGCTGGAGTAATTTAATTTTAAAACTAGAAGCCAATTGCATTTTCTGAAGTGACCGGCCTACGAAGCAAATTAACTGTTCAATCTTGCAATAAAAGGCAATTTCCCTTTATGGTCTGGTGAGTGTTTCTTCCTTACAGCACTCTTCAGTGACAGAACGCTGGAAATGCCAACCCCACTTCACCAGAAGCAAAATGTCGGAAATTATTTTTTGTTATGAGAAATCATTATACCTCCCACAGAGATCAAACTAAATCCTACCTTCAAACACACGCGAATGCAACCCCACATTTTCTGGAGAAAATGTAGCATTCCTTCTTGCGTTCCTCTGTTTTCAGAGCACAACATTTATCCGCGTTGGTGTGATGTGGTGTGTGTGAGAGAGTGTGCATGCACGCGTGTGTGGGGGGGGTGTTCATGCACGAGGCTTGTTAATTGGACTCATTAGACGGAGCTGCTGCACAGCTCCTGAGAGAATCATCCTGCTTCTTCCTTCTTTTTTTGTCTGCTTTGCTTTGATGTTCTCAAAGTGATATGATCTTTACCCCGAGCGTTCCCCCCACCGTCTCACTTCCATCACCTCTGCAGTCATCCTGTGCTCCTTCTAGCTTAGCTGAACCATGAGCTGTCGCAGCAGTGAGCCTGTGACCCTGCTCTTCCTCTTTGAGATAAGTGCTGATCCACCTGACCTCTCTCTGTCCACTCCGTGTTGCAGCCGTTCCCCTGCCTCATTAACTTCCCTTCGTCTCCCATTTCTCTGCTCCTCAGTGAACCCCACCCTCATCTTACCATTGTTTTCCTGTTTAGTCTGCCTGCTTTCTGCCTATATGGGTGTAGTCTACATACATTCTTGGGCCTAATCTTGCCTCCTTCTTACCTGTGCATCTAGTGTGTCCTTCAGTGGGCTCGTATCCAGGTAGGCAGGCGCAGGAGGTTGTCGGCTGACCCACCCACTGGCCATCTTCCCCGCAGAAGAGCTTAGGTGGCCGAAGTCGAGGCCCCTGCTGGGCGGCGTGCTCCACACACACGCCCTGTGCCTCTTGCACCAGAGTTCGGGGAACTGTCTCGGGGAAAGAGGAAAGAGCACTGACCAGGGGGGGACACTTTTTGAAGAACACTCTGACGGACAGCAGGGCCATGCAGGCGCCCTGAGCCTGAAAAGCCAAGTAGAAGCCTCTTTTAGATAGAGGGCCGAGTCTTAAGGTCTTCACATTGAATTTCCTCTCTCCACCCTTCCTCAGTAGAAAGTCTGCAGCCACTGTGTCCACCTAGGACAGGAAGAAAGAGAATAGATCTTATGTAAGGGCCTCATTCCAGCACACAGGATTCAGTCTTAAGAAAGACCAGACTGGCGGTTGTGCATGTTTTAGCGATTTTAGCCCATTAACTAGACATCACATATGCTTTACATTATTGAACGTTTTCCAAAGCATACCACTGTGATTTTAGATTGATTTCCTACCTTCCTGGCAGCCATTGTTTCCCATTTGTTACAGTACTCTTTGAAGCTCAAACTTGCGGGGACTTGAAACCCGCTTGGGAGAAAGGTAATTTCATCACAGCGAACATTTCATCACTTTTATTTTTCTGTCAAAGTTACATTATTAAGTGGTAATGAAGTCGAGGAGGAGCAGGCACTATTTTGAAACCTCTCTTTGGCGGTGTGTTCAAGGACGCCACAACATCTGAGGTTTGACAATGAGATGCCGAAAAACACTTCACTTGTAAGCTATGCGTTTGGAAAAATGAAAGCCAGACGATAAACAAACACGCAGGTTGTGAAACAGATTGAATGCACCGAGGAGGAGAGTTTTCAAAACAGTGTACTTGTCCCCATGAGACGATAACATAACTTGGACAAAAACTAAAAGTGATTAAACGTCGACTGTAATAAATACATAACTAAATCAACATTTTTTTGGTCTCTGCGAGCTGATGGGCTTTAAATAAATGAGTGGGAGCCAACTGCGTATTCGAGGTCAATCTGAAAGCTACAGTATGCTTTGAAAAACTGGCATTCCACATATCGTGCATACAAGGAACAAAAATTCAAAACAACAAGTAAAGCCTTCTTAAAAAAATTTGGTCAAGAGAATTGAAAATTCTTCTAGTTTTGGAGAGATGCACTTTTGTGTAAAGTTACTGATGTTTTTTTTCTTGGATGCAATAAAAGGATACTTGAGCAATTTATGTTGTACTTCCACAAAGTTTGGAAAATCTCATGAGAAAATATGAGATTTTTTTTTTAAGAATGATGAAATCTGATGCAGCAGAGGCAAAAACTCTACATAAACCTTTAGTCCCGCTATGGATAAAACTGGATCCTTCGTTAAGCATAATACAGTTCAATAACTTTTTATTGGGCCCCCATTGCCTGGTAAACACCCATGTATGTCCACACTCCACACCTCCGGTTTATAACAAAGACTTCCTGTTTAAAATGTTACTTCTCAGATTCAATCCAAAATAACACTGATGATATCATCCAGATGATCTTGGATTGAGCTTGAAATGTCACATTTTAGTTAGAAATAATTTGTCAATTAGTCAAGTGAAGTCAATTGACAGAAAATTATTTAGCAACTATTTTCATTTATTTGATTTGGATTGATCTTTTCAAGCACAAATGTCAAACATTTCACGGCTCCTGGTTCTCAAATGTGAGACTTTGCTCTTTTTATTTGTCATATATAAAAGTCAACTGAATATCTTTCTGGTCTGTTGGACAGATAAAACAAGCTAATTAAAGACATCACTGTAGGCTCTAAGAATTTTTTTCTAAACTACACATTTAATTGATTAATGAGAAAATAAATGGCATTAATGGTTGAAATTAATCATAAGTTACAGCCTTATAAATACCTCAGCCAAGTAGGGGTGCGCCATATCATCTTGTTCATGATAATACTGGTATAATCTTTAATATAATGTGAAAAATTCATATTGTGGTACTCGCAATAATCCGACTTGTTGACATATTGACGTCATACTGTTACCCACGGCAACAACAAGCATGTGAAATTATTATGAACTCCACGGTGGTTCCAAAAAGAGGAGCAGCTTCAGTCGTGTGGGATAAACTGTGGCGTCCTGAATGTTTTATGAGCAGCCCCGGACTTCTCACACTCTTTTAGCGACTTACCGCTCAGAGGAAACTCATACAGCGGCTCCTCTGGCAGCAGCACAGTGTCTCTCCCTTTCCTCTCTCGGTTTTCAGTTCGGTTTGACAGTAGGTTACTGAAAAACTACGTTCCTAATTTTCATAAAACTTAATGGAAGTGTTTAGCATGGGACAAGAAAGAACCCATTTATTCTGGAGCAGATACACAAAATATTTTTCACCTTCGTTAACACTGCGAAACAGCACATTTGGCCTTGGCGAAGGTCTGTGCTCTGAGCGCCCCTCTACTAAATTATGTTTTCAGATGTGAAAAAAAATCCTAAAAGTTCCTCCAGAGCCAAATAACACATTATACAGTGGTTCTCACACACTGGCCGTGACGATTCAACTGAGCTTTATATGTAAAATAAGTGGAGTAACTCTTTAGTGTAGATGTTCAACATGTTAAAAGTCAATAACATGCTTTTTAAAAAAAAAAAAAAAGAAATCATTCCTCAAGCAACCACAGAAAGAAAAAATGTCCTTTAATAATAATGATAAGAAATCTCATAATAACAAGCTTTTGTGAGGCATGGATTTACCTTGGTGTATGGGTTCTCCATCCAGGGCGGGTAAGAGGACGTGGCCTCGTTGGAGTCTGCCTGGTAGTAGTACAGGTTGAAGGTCTCCTTACAGCTGCGGTGGTGGGTGCTCCTGGAGGAGCACTCCATCATGGTGAACCGCAGCTCCACGTACACCTGAGACGCTCCTCGTCGCTGGATGTAGCCGCTGCGCAGCCAATGGCTGGATGAGCTGTCAGTCTGACATATCTGATAGGTCCTCACGCTGTTGTTCTCCTCATCTAAACCGCTTACTTCCTCCCACTGAGAGCAAAGACGAGAACAAAGGGTTGTCAGAGGTTGCAAGTTAAAATGACATCTGACCCAGAAAACTTGTGAACATTTTTAATTCTCCTGTAAAGACTTTCACTGGGGTCTTTATAAAATTGGTCACATAAAAAGTGCTAGTCATCATAATAACGTTACAATCCTTTGTGGGCCCTCTGCTGTACTGCACCTGTCAGAGGCCCGTGGGACAGATCTGGCCTGCTGTGGATTTAGATCCAGCCCAAATTTGAATCTGGGTTGTTAAATCATTCCTCCTGCTGAGCTGCAGCCCAGCTAGTGGGAATACAAGTCTCACTTGTCAAACAGAGCACACTGCTGCACACAGCATCCGAGACAGACACAGATTTCACCCTTCAAACACACTTTTAGAATAAAATACAAGAATACAGAGGGGGATATCACAAATATGTATGAAGCGAAAACCCTCCACAGAAATCTACATTTGTTGGGGAGCCAAATGCAACAGAAAAAGGCTTTAATGTTTGACTTCTGAGTCAACAGCAAACATGTTCACCATCACCATGTTCCCAGGAGCGGGAAACAAGCAAGAAATTAACATACTCAGGGCAGAATTTAGCAGATTTGCTGAACTTGAGGCTCAGAAATTCAGTTATGTAAATATGTAAATCTTTAAAAATCCATTTGCAGATGATGTGTTGAGTGAGGCAGAATACTGGTCTGAATGAATTACAGTGCAGCAGAGCACTGAGAGCCAGGTTTGAATTTCTCCGAGGGGAGAATTTCCCTTTTAATCCCAAAAAAATAAATACTATGGACTTTTGGCAGCACATATTTCTGTGAACAAAATGTTTTCTGTGATGAAGATGCACTAAATATCCCACAGGGCTCATCTGGATTTGACAGTAATCATTTAAAAGAAATTGTTGCAAACAGGGGTTTTCGAAAGCAAATCAGAGAGATGTACAAATGTACATTTGCATACATACTGCCAGACATATGGGCCATATGTTTGACATATCTTTCACTTCAAAGCGCAGGTCTGAGCGAGGTGAATCAGACTACTTTCACACACAAATTGTGTTTAATTTAGGCACATACGTTCTGTCTGTGTTAATACATGTAACAGGGTTAATCCCATGTTCCCGCTGTTCACATAGATTTAAGTCTGCACCTGAAGCTCAGCACACATCATCTTTAAACATTATTAAAAGGATAATTTCATTCAAATAGTTTTTAAGTGGAAGTTAAACATGAATATTAGCTTTATCTAGTGTCCTTGTAAAAAGCTAATCCCAGGCCTGACACAATAACTACTTTTGATCATAAATTGCCCCAGAAATAATTAAAATAAACAATATTTTTGTCCTGTTTTTATTTATTTAACCTTTATTTAACCAGATAGTCCCATTGAGACTGAAAATCTCTTTCACAAGAGAGACCTCACCGAGGTAGCAGCCACTTAAAACACATTTAAAATGCAGCAAATACAACATATAATACAAAAATCTGCAAGAAAAAACAAAAACTATTCAAATATAGTGGCCTCTCAAGAAAAACAAGCACATATCTCTGTCGCCACGTTCTTTATGATGCCCTTTCATCATTCATCAGTGGATATAAATGTTTCTAATTTTAGATCTTTTTGAAGATTGTTCCACGCCCACAGTGCGTAGTAGGAGAATGCGGTTTTCCCCAGATCTGTTAAAACCGCGGGATACATTGAAAAATGTTGCGACCATGATTATTCAGACACTGGGATTGGAATATGAAAAAATAAACATTTTTAAAAAGTAATCGTTGTTTACATATACATATATATACAAGAAAGTACATATACACTTATAGTACCATTATAGGAGTAGCCCAAAATACCTCATTCTGTGGTAAAATTTGGCCAACAAAAATAAAACCAAGTGATACCTCTTGTGACTGCTAGACAAGCTTAGCGTAGCTGCAGGGAACCTGGTTAAATAAAGGCTAAAAAGAAAAACCCACAGCAGTTAACTCCATAATCTGGCTGGTGTGGTGCAGTCGGCTCCCAGGGAAGGACGAACTGGGAGCCAGCTGGTTCACTGGTGGATTTTTGGAACGGTGGATGAAGTTGTTGGAGGCTAAAACTACAAAAAACTGACTTTTTGGCTCGTTTCCTGGGGTTGGAGAGCTAACGACTATCAGGACCGTGCCTCTTCCACTCCGGATGTGGAGTTGCAGGTTACTGGTAAGCAACACTGTGTCGTCTAAGAAGCGCTGTTCTATTTTTCTTGCTGCGCCAGAGTCTTCATAATGGTCAGGAAAACCCTCCTGCTTATTCTGGCATCATCCCTTGTTAACTATTTGCCTCCAAGAACACTGCGATCATCTGCTCCTGGTTTATCGGAGGTTCCTAGCAACAGCTGGAAGAAGATCGGGGATGCAGCCTTTGTCAGTTACGCCCCAGAGCTATGGAGCACACTACCTGTAGATATCAGTGAACCTACCTAATACAGATGAAGCTAAATATTTTTCACTTTAGCCTTTAATTAGCTCTGACTTTTCTGATACAGGTCTGAAACACTTTTTTATTTACGCTTCACGCTGCTGCAGCTCTTTTCAAATCTTACTAGAGTTTATGATTTACAGTTTTACAACTCTGTGATTTTATGAATCAGTTAATCCATGTTTTAAACTGTTTTAAATGCCCTTTTATATTGAATTGCCTCGTTTGTTTTATGTCCATTATGTCTATTTTCATGTGAAGTACTTTCCACTGCATTTCTTGTATGAAAGGTGCCATATAAATAAAGGTTATTATAATGATGATGATGATGTTGGTGACATTCTTATGTCAATATATACGCTTGTTAACACAACAGGCTATGCTGAGGTCAGCAAAATGATTGAGGTCATGTCCATATGTAATGTAATTATCCCCACAGGCCTTGTTAACGCAACAACTAACATTTAACAATGATATTTTAATATTTGAAATTGAGAAGCCAGAATTTATACCTGACAGAAGTTCCCACAAATATCTCATAATCCTTTCATGCTAAAAATAAATAACCATATATTAACCGACATTTTATATCTGTAATTTTGATGCAGACAGCTCATGGCATCTCCCCACTGCTGCCTGTCATTACTGACTAAATTATTGTTTTATACCCTTTAAGTTAGTGTTGGAAAACAGGATTCAGCCGTATTTCTGGCAATGTGAGGCTTCTGATGAACGGCCTGAAATGATAATGGCTGTGCAAACTATTTAGAGACTGTCAGCCTGTTTTGCTTTGCATCTTAATCAAAAGCGCAGACGCATTTGTTGAGTATTTCTGTCCGGTTCCAGAAGTCTCTCCTTGCCAACATCACTGTAACCATTTTCCTTCTGAGACATCAGCAAGTTGAGCAGTTTTTGGTCACTGACGCTGTTGGCAGAAATACCCTAGCAACCACTCCTCAGTTGATCAAATTACAAATATGTCTTTTTCTGGCAGCAGTGTTCAAAATTGTGGGCAGCCAGTAACTTCAACTCCAAGGTTGATGGGATATATCAAAGCATCTGCTTTCAATGTACTTTGAATCCCACATTCGCTCTGGCGTTTCCTTTATTCTGTCAGTTACCTGCCATATAAGGAGCTCTTTTATAGCCAAAGTAACAAAGGAACAGCTGGAAGCCAAAAATCCCCCAGTCACCACAAGGTCTGTGTTAGTAATACAGATAACATGGCGAAGCTGGGGTTACATACCTCGGGTTTGGCATGTGAGAAGATGGTCCATTTGAGATCAGATGTCTCTGTCTTAGTGTTCATCAGGACCTCTGTGAAAAAAAGATCAAAAATGTAATATCACTCACAGCTGGAAATATAAAAAATGACACGTATAGGACTCATTTACATTCAGAGAAACACACAAGTGAATTTAAAATCAAAGAGAGAACATATTTCAAGTCCCAAGCTCTCTGCCAAGTATCAGCCATGGCTTACACTGGGATTATGGTAGAAGATGGAGTTTCACCAGTCAATTACATCTACAGAAAAACATTCCCACTACCCTAAAATTGTCTTGCTTCTCATGTTTGTTTCTATTCCCCCCACGTCCCTTGTGTTCCCGGCGAAGCACCATGCCTGTGGTCACACTAAACCTCCTGAAAGGAGTCTGCCTTTGTCCGGAGAGAGTAGGGACAAGTAGTTGGAACAAGAGAACAGGCCAGACTTACACAGGGACACA
>JAPZEB010000006.1:13767238-13783947 GCA_029783705.1 Chaetodon striatus
TCACTCCAGGTTTTAAAGGGTTAAAGAAATAATAATAATAATAATAATAATAATAATAATAATAATAATAATAATAATAACGCTTTATTAAAAACTTTATTTGGAAAGCCTTACATTATTTTATTTGAATTTTAACTTCCTTTGATTTTGTTGTAGTACAATTGCCAAACCAGACATGAAGTAAATTATTTGTATTTTGTATGCTGTCAGTAATAATAAATAAAATAAATAATATAAAATAAAAAAAGCAAAAACAGCAACAGCAATGTACTCGATTTTACTTCAGCTTTAATTTCCTTTGAATTGTCTTTTATTGGTTAGGTTTTTATACATCAATTTTTTTTTCTAAATCAATCTAAATTAGTTTTCTTTTTGACTCTGGTGATTTTAACTTGACTGTTTTATTTGATACTACTACTACCACTACAACTACTACAACTACTACTACTAATATTAATAATAATAAGTATTTTCGATCGCTGAAAAAATTCATAATAATTAATTCTTAAAAGCCTAGTACAAATAATTAGTAGAAGTAAATAAGCAAATTTCTTAAAAGGACTGGACATTTTTTCAGAAAAATGTATTGCCATTAATTCTTATTTCCTGGTACAGCATGTTGTTGCGCACCTGTTCAGCCACCTCACGGACACTCTGGACACTGGTGCCATACAGGTGACTGTTGTACTGGCCCGCCTCGATGAACCGATGGCTCTGGATGTCCTTCTCCATCTGTTCCCGTGACGACACGAAGTGATAGTCCCGCCCATCCACCTCATACTCCCTCTTGGGCCGCGTGGTGTCTGTCAGGGGAAGAATGAAAACAATAAAAGCAGCACATGCATTTTGAATCTCAAAATTAAAGCAATTACTTCTCTGGGGGGAATGCATTATGCAGACATCACCCTAAAATGGCTGCAGGTGGCAGCAGTGACATAAAAATAAAACCCAGAGAACGGCTCAGCCTCCATGACTGACAGCATAATTACTTACGTGGGACACAAGATCCAAACTTATCAGGGAACTCAGACAACAGGTCATCATTTATCCTGTCTTTCACAGGACCCAGGATGATGATGGGCCTCGCATAATGAACTAAGCATGAAGAGAAAGAGAGACGAAAGAGAGGAGGTGCGTTCAGAAAAGGGAAATACAAACCGAAATTTAATAAAAGCCTTGAATAATGGACTTGAATGTAACCTTACCTTCCACTTGGGTGACTGTCTCATAACTGTGTGAGGTTTTATCTCTCCCTGGGGACAGAACACAGAGGCATTCAGACAAATGTCTTTTTTTATCATTATAAATGACATTTAGATTTATGAGTCTGCATGTGTGTGTCTTTATTTGTGTGTACGTAATGTGATGTCTCTTTTTAAAATGTCGCAGGTAATGCATCAGATGTCCTGTTGGAGGTGAGGAGTGATTTGGACCACAGTCTAGAGGAAAATGTGAGTAAAGACTGCTTGTGTTTATATCTGTCAGTCCATGTAACGTCCACAGATTGGTGGTGGTGAGGCAGTTGGAGGTGACAGTAATACCAAAGTGCAGGGCAAAGGTAGGGGACGGACTGCTTTGTAGCAGCAGTTATTGGAAGTTAACACATTTGCAGGAGGCAATGCGACTTGCACCTCCAACTGAGCTATTAAGCTTATTACAGAGAATATTACAGAGTATGTCTGATAATTATTCACACATATACAATTCATATTAAAGGTTCAGTGTGAAACTTAAAAATAAAAAACTGTCACTATATCCTGACTGTCGTACATGAGACAGATAATCTGTGAAAAAAAGAAAACGGATCCCCTGCCTGAATGAAGACCAATCAGATCCAGGAGGAGTCTCTAACGCAGCGTCAATCATGGTTGGTGATGAAGCCCCCCTCTGCCCGCACATGCTTTCACTCATAGTCCAGCTAAATATCCTCAGTGTGTGGCTTCTGGAGTCGCTTTGCAAACACAATGGCTAACAAACAATCACCAGCAATCAAAAAGCTGCCCATCCTTCCTCTGCTAACAACAGCATACATGGCAAAGACAAGTAAACAGACGGCCCGTTCTCATTTCCGCCACTTTGTCATGCCACTCGGCACGAGATATTGACGCCAAGGCATTCTTCCCTATTTTTATGAGACGCACAGGGCTTTCAACTAACTCTGATGTGAACCCATCTCCAGCAATTCTTGACGCTGAGAGCAACTGACATAAGCCCCTTTTACACTGCCTCTTCAAGGCGGGATTATCACCCTATTATTCTGCCTCACTGTGCTGTGAAAAAGGTAAAATCATTGAATGGGGGGACAGAGTTGTCTTGTCTTTAAGCCAGCATTGGAGGTAGTAACAGCACTGAAACAATGTCAACTATGACATGTTATGCGTGAGACACACTGCCAGGAGATTTAAAAAGTAGCTGATAGCAGTTAGCAGTGAACTCAAAGAAGAAGAACAGCGGCTGAAAATGTTTGCAAATTGGGAAACAATGAGGTCCGGGTGCTCCTTAACCTCGGAGCAGAGGATGAAATCAGCCACCATATGACAGGGAAGGTAAATGATTGTTATTGCCATGGTAATGCCATTGCTATTGTTTAGAAAGCGCAGTCACACTAGAGGCCGACGCTGTTGTTTTGACGTGTCATGCCTGTCACACCTCTTTTGAGGGAGGGAGTGTAGGTGAGTCAACCAAAACAGAGCTTTCATCCAGGAGACCACAGATCGTGTTTCATGTGAAAAGTCAATGTTGTTTTATTGCTACATAACAACATTCATGTATGGTCTTTACACAATTACTTCACTCATGCATTTACATCACGTTAAGTTATGTAAAAATGCATTTATTTTAACCCAAAACATGAACTTTCTTCTACACCTTATCAGGTAGTTTTGTTGCCTAAATCTAACCACAATCATTTCACAACATTAACCATGTGTTACAACGTGTTTCAGTTGTGCGTCACATAGATATACTAAAGAATGGTCTGTGTGTCGCTATGAGACGCCAATGGCTGTGATAAAGTGTCGGTTGTTGAAAAACCTAGGAATGAGAATGGGTTGAAACAGAAGGAGACTAATGTCAAAAAGCTTTCACCGAAGACCATTGTCAAATGACACTAGGAGCACTGGAAGGAGCCTGAGGAACCCGATTTTTTTCACAGATGATCTGTCTCATCTCTTGCTGTCAGGATACAGTGACAGTCTCAGAAAATTTGACAGAAAGTTATTTCCTCTTAAAATCAACTGTCGCTTTACGTGTATGAAAATAAAACACGAAGATGTTATTTGAGTCAGCAAATTTTGTTCCCGTGTTGCTGCCCATTACTACGGTGTTAACTGAAGCCAACTTGAGTCAGTAGCATGTGTGAATGGTGGCTGGCAATGTCAAAACACAGCACATTCATGATTCATGCTAATTACCTTGAGTGCCCAAGCTGTCTCGACCATGGTCCTGCAACAGAAACCAGAGCAGAAATTTACACACTGAGAGACAGTTTGAGAGAACCAGTCACAACTCAGTCAAACAGCTGCGGTGAATGGACTTACCCTCTCTTTGGTGTTAACACGAGACCACTCTTTTCTTTCCACCCTGTAAAGTCAAGGAGAAAGAACAAAAAAAGTACATTTCTGAGACAGAACGATCGAATTGAAATTTTAAAAAAAGTGTTTAATAACTGCTGAAACACAATGAAAGATAAATCAGACCGATCTCACGCTCACTCACAGGTTGAAGTCTGACCTGTGCTTGCTCGGGATGAAGCCGACCTCCTCGGCCTCATTCTGGGGGCTGACCTTACGAGCCTGCCACCACTCCTCATCTCCGCAGTCCAACACATGCAACACATCCCCAAACTTGAAGCCCAGTGCTTGACTGAGGAAACCACAGTCCACAGTCTTGTCGTAGTCAAAAAGAGCCCTGAGTGATGGAAGAAGTAAAAGCAGTTATTTAAATAGAATAAAAACTGTATTTAAGTCTACTTGTACACCAACATCATGAACACTCTTCTTACATTTTGCTTTGGTAGCTTCATACTTTTTGTTGGATGGATGTCCATTAAATGAATGCACAGAGCAGGTATATATATATATATATGGATTATTTGGAAAAGTTTAGATTATTATTCAAGATATAAACTAAAAAAAAATCTCTGAGGATAAGGGCATGGTGGTGACCTTAACAAATGCTATACTCACAGAGACTTTACTCTGCTAAACAGGTTCATCCTGCATTAGAAAGGTACGCAGCTACAACAACCAAAGAGCTAACAGAACAATGGCCAAGTGTCAGGGAGCAGTAAACATGATTATATCATGATTGTATGATTTAAAAAAAACTATTTAAAAACTTCCTAAAAATACCAGGAAATGTCATCTCTGAGGGAAATTTTCATGAGAAATAATCTGCTTAAAATTCATCCAAATACAGCCGTAAAATATGGCACTTAGTAGGGGCTGTCAGATTACTCAGTGGTAGAAAAGCGTTGGGAGTCACTGGTCTAGATAACAATTTAAATGACAGAATGGTAGCTAAAACTCAGGAAACATGTTTAAGCTGTTTATAAAGATAAAAGAAGCCCTCTGTGATTTACTGTTGCTAAGAAAAACTCAACCTGCTATATTTGTATTATTGCAGTATTATTTCCGGCCACCAGTGGCAGCACTGAGCACTGTGCTTAAGTGCAGAACTGCAGTCTCTCAGCAAGGAAGAAATTCGGCGCCATCTTGGATTTATCAAGATTCAGAAGTGTGATTGATAGCACCTGCTTTCCCTTCACACAAGTCGTGTTTTTGAGACTCTACCCGCCCCTGTCATTGACGTGAATTTTGCTGAACTGTTGCTAAGAATCTCCCCTGCTTTATACTTTTATATCTAGTCTTTCTATTTAATAAGCAACTTTTTGTTTCGGACGGAATGTCGGTAAGTGGTGCGTATGTATTCAGCCATTCAGGACCTGTCTGCTTGTCTTGCGCATAGACTAAATTAACTTTTGGGAAGCTGCCATGTCGTCCATCTTCATAGACAGTCTACAGTTTATAGCTGGAACAGCCCGGACACCGGCAACGTTACACTTAATGTTGTCCGGAACGAAGCTAACGTTTTTAATATTGTCCGGAACGAAGCTAACGTTTTTAATATTATCCGGAACGAAGCTAACGTTTTTATTGGCAGCTAATTAAGCTAGCCTCGCTGCTAGCATAAGTACTGTCAGTAACTACCGTCAGAAGCTAGCACGGCGGCAACGGTAAATAACGTATGTATCAATCCGCCCGCAAACAACAGACACTGTCATCAACAAAATACAGTATTTTTTAAGTAATTTTGATTAAGAGAATAAAAATACACACTGGACTCGGGCCACAGGAGAAGCAGGACGAACACGGCAGCATTTCACTGTGGAAGATTTGGAGGCAGGATTTCTACAGCGCATTTCCTCTGAGATGAGATCCCAGACCGACTTTGTGACCCAAAACACACTGTTTCCATTGTCCTGTCACTGCTGGTAATTGTGTCACACCTGGGCCCGGTGAGGAGCTAATCATCAGTATACACAGGTCATCTAAAGGTAAGACCTATATGCCTTTTACTCCGAGCAGTGTGATGTGGTGACTGCATGTTGCTCACTGTGGCAGGGTTTTCTGTTTGAGAACAGACTGTGATGCTTCACATGAACATTATTTCTATTATGCACATTATTTTGTGTTCTGTGGCTCGGTTGGTTGGTTGAATTGATTGGTGTTGTAGAGATGTGCTGTTCAGAGCTGCAACAGTCGCTGAGTTTATCCACACAACTTTTATTTACTTAACTTTGCTCAAGTAAGATGTGCATGTGGTGATCTCTGCAGCAGGTCTGCATTCAAGCTTCCCATTGCTTTTGTAGAGTATAATTTGGCTGTCTTGGTATGTGAAGCACAAAAGTTCCCTAACTAGCAGTGGTGACATGTAGCTAAGTACATTTACTCAACTACTGTCCTTAGTACACTTTTGAGCTACTCTTTCTTTACATGAGTATTTCCTTTTTTTTTTTTTTTTTACCACTTTCTACTCCTACTCTGCTTCATTTCAGAGGCAAATATGTTTTTTTATTTTTTTTACCCCTCTACATTTCTTTTAAAGCTTAAGGTACTAGTTTATTTACATTTTGCATCAATAGTCTAGATTTTCAAAGAGGTTATGATTTTTCCTTATAGGTGAAGCGACCCAGTAGTATATAGAGCAGTTTCAATAAGCTCAACCTTTACCAGCTGCAGCATTAAAGTGATAGACACATGAATGCATCAATAATTATAATACCATAATATATGATTCTGAAATTGGCCTTTCTACATAATGAGTACTTTTACTTTTGGTATTTTAAGTAAGATTTTGAATACAGGATTTATACTTATAACAGAGTATTTTTACACTGTTGTATTACTACTTTTACCTAAGTAAAAGATCTGGGGCTGTATTCACATACATAATGAAAATACTCCCAGAGCGCTCCTAACTTAGCCTAAAAACTTTGAGTAAGGAGTCCTAGACTAGGAGTGATTTGGGAAGGTTCTCAGGACAACTCTGAGCAAGGAAGGGACAGCCACTTATACCTTAGTGAGGAGGTGTGGTTGACCTCATTGCTAGGTATGATGTATTCTTTTAACAGGTGTGATTGGTTGTCACACACACGCCCCTTTGTGAGCCTGCAAGGTGTGGACACCCAGTGGAAATGAAAAGGACTGCTGACTGTGAAAGTGTTGTCATTGTTTGTGTTATCATTCTGCTGATGGAGGGTTGAGACAGATCAAAGTCATCACTGCTGCACTGCTGCATTTTTCCCAGTTTCCCAAATATCTTGGTGTTGTGATCACTTTATTTCTGGTGTTATACCATTATTGTGTTAGGTGGGAAATGCTTGCATATATCTAATAATATCAACCACAGATATTATTCCAGCACAATGGAATCTGTAGCATTTCATTAGCTCACTGCCAGCTCCAGCTTTTGGAGAATATTTCTCTGACCTCTTTGTCTTTCTGCCATTTTCTCTGCGGCTTCAGAAACTCTCAAGCCTCTTAAAGGTCCTCCTCTTTTCTTCCAACAGTTTTTCACCTTAGAAGCTCTTTTAAGGTCTAAGATGCTTTGTGAATATCTTATCTTTACAAAACTTAGTCTTAACTTTAAAGGGAAATTGTAAGGAAACGTCACAATTCGAAGAATTTTCTTATTCGGAGCAACTCTCTGTACTGGGAAACTGTGAATACAGCCACTTAATACCTCATCCAACACTGTTAACTAGTCCATAGCTTACAAGAAGTCTATGGGGTGAAGTGATGAACTGTACACATGAAAATCTAAATAGAGTATAGATTACTCGAAATGATTATGTACAGTAAACACAAACATTTTTAGTGTAAATCACAGTAAACGATGATGCAATGGCATGTTACTAGTATGTGCAGTAAATCTAATAGGGCAGTGAATGTCTTGAATTTGCAGGATACATGTAAAACTAGGGCTGGAAAATATGTCGCATATATAATATATCGATATTGTGGTTTGAGATGACCAGATATCTTTTTAGATTTTATGTCGTAATATTGTAAACGTTGTCTGTTCCTGGTTTTAAAGGCTGCATTACAGTAAATTGATGTAATTTTCTAAGCTTATTAGAGGGATAACACTTTGTGGTTACAGCTGATGATTTATCAAAAATTCTCACTGTGTAAATATATTTGTAAAAGCACCACTTGTCAACCCTACAATATCGTATTGTGGTAGTTGGTTAAAAGACATTGTGAAATTAGATTGTCTCCATATCGCCCAGCCCTACGTGAACACACAGTGAGTCATACTGTGATTCATGTTGTTTTCACTCTTTGTTGGACTGTGTAGCCTTAAAGTTTAGCTCTGATATATGCCTACTGTTTGTACATTTATGTTCTTTAGTCCTTCACAGTTTGTACCCTCTAATGTACACACATTGTGAGGACTTTGTGTTAATCCAGGCCTGTCCTGGGGTTTGAGCAGGGCTTGCCCTCACTTGAGTTTGTAAAGGCAGATCTGCCAAAGGGGTTGATGGGGTTGGGCGTGTGGCTATACAGCCTGTGATTGATGAATAAATGCTCCATTAATTTTCTCTATGGATTTTTCAGAAAATCCCTATATTAAAAGTTTGAAGCCATTAGCCAGCATAAGCCAAGACATAAATCTTGACCTCATTAGAAAATAAAAACATAAAAAAGGCCAAAATGTGTAAAACTGTTCTTATTAGCCTTTAAGAGGGAATTAACTGCTCAGCTCATTAGACTTTCTGAATGAATTGGACTCCCACTCACACAGTCGGCTCAGACAGTATTTACGACCACATACTGTACTACTTCCTCTGTCTTGTATCGCATATGGTGTATTGTGATTTCTTGTACTTTACTGTACTGTATTATCTCTGCTCTGATTTACAATCACACACATTTGGAGCTTCTCTGACTTGTGCAATTTTGAATTGTCTGCAGCGTCTACAGTTAATAATTTCTTTCTAATAATCAAATTCCCTCTGGTGACAATGACTCAGATTCTCACTCTCCAAACTCAACATTTCAGATCTATAAAGGCTTTGTTGTTACTCATCAATTTAAAAACAACAGTTGGCAGCATAACAGCACTTTAGTGGATGACTGGCTTTGCTCAAATAATGACTAAATATATGAGCATGCCACGAAAAATTCAGTTTTGTAAGCGCAGAGCAATCCGGTCATGTCACGTATAACGTCCTCTGGCCCCTGAACAGCTGCCCTGATTGTAAGCCGGCTATTATCAGATTGCTGGTCAATCAGGCATTTGTTTTGGATAAATATGCTTATTATAATGTTGGCTGCTGTGCAAATTTAGATGCATTTGCTTGCGTCAGTGTGAGACCTGATGTAGAAGCCTCTCTTTGGGTTGCTCCTTAGCGTCGTGGTCCCCGAGCCCATACTGCTGTTCATCAGCTGTTCCCTCAAGTCATGGATCTTAGCTTCAAAACGGCTGTACTCTGAAACAGAAATATAAACACATAAAGACCTTTTGGCCTAAACTCAGACACATTAACAGTCAGTTTATAAGTTATAGGGATGCACCAAGTTGTTTCTCTCCCATGAGCAATCAAAACCCAAAACTTAGAGAACCACACACAGTTGAAATTATTATTAATAATTTCAAGGTAAAATTGTCTTGAAAATTTGTACAATATTGGAAATGAGATATCCTTGTTATGTATGGCAGTTGTGACCTTACCATCGGGTCTGTACTGGGCGATGATGGTCACCGTCTGGCCAGCGTTCTTCAGTGCTGCAGCTGCCTGTTCATGTGTGGCCATACGCAGGTCCACACCATTCACCTGATGCACACACACACACACAGCGTGACTTTTAACACCTGCAGCTGAAAAATCACTTAGTGTAACTGTAGAATGCATTAATGTGTGTGTGTGACACTTTTATGAAGATAAAAGTGTCCTTACACTGAGGATCTGATCGCCCTTGTGCAGCTCTCCGCTGAGGTCAGCTGGCCCTCCCGCCAGGATGAAAGAGATAAAGATTCCCTCTCCGTCCTCTCCTCCGACAATGTTGAATCCCAGACCAGTGGAGCCTCGGTGGATCAAAACTCTGCGAGGCTCCCTGGAAGAGAGAAGGAGGCAAATAATCAAAACCGCACCACTAGCACTGCTAATCCTACTGCTGCTTATGTTAATACTGCTAATAATAAATCATTACACAGTACATGCTGAGCTGAGGAATCATTGCTCACCTGGGGATATCATCATCTCCCATCATGCCATGCAGAACGGGAGAAAACCGACTAGGTGAGGTGGGAGTGAGGGCTTGTGGGTAGTCTGACCCAAGGTAGTTGGGGTGGCTGAGTTCAGTGTCCATTTGGGAATATGCTGCGAAAATACACACAAAACCAAAGTGGGTATAATATACGGCTTTTTTAACCGACTAAATGCACCTGTGGAATTTGATATTTTCCTTATGTGTAGTATGCCTTGAAAAATCTTTAATCATCTCACGAGAGCCTTTTGCAGAAATAGTATTGCCCTGCTCAGATTCTTTTATTACAAGGACACACTTTTATCAAGATTCGGATTCAGGTCAAGGACACTTTTTTTTGTTTTGTGAGGAATAAAAGAAAGAAAAAAAAACTCTGAACCTGTACAACACCTCAGTTTTGAATTTTCACAGAACTCCCACAGCCATCTCTAGTGATTTAGAGAGAACAAGTTGTTCCCTCTACTCTACTTTTGACTGCTGCTTCAAGTCTGAACAAAATTCTCTCATTTTTGTGGGTGTACATTCTTGGAAATACATCAACTCAAAGGCAGGACATTTGGTGACAAAGCTCTCTGGTGTGATTTTTGCGCTAGACGTACTTTGCAACACGCAGTGTAGATTTTCACAGAGAGAGAGAGGGGCTTACTGCTGGTGAGGTCCGGAGGGTTGTAGGAGTTGGTCAGGAACAGGTTGTTGGGCTTGGCCACCCTGAGGTACACCACCTCGGCTGTGTTCTTCAGAGCCCCCACCGCATCCTCGTGCATCACGTCCTCAAGACACACATTGTTCACCTGGTTTTTCACGACAAGCAGGGAGACACAATCAGGATTGCCAGGCGCAAAACGACAAGGCTCAGTGTAGAAGGGAGACCAGAGATGCCACTGGGTCCCTCATTAATATGTACATTTGTGATGCATGATCTGGAACGTACAACATTTATGACATTAACAGATCAAAATTAGTCTTAATCTTTCTAAATTTCATCATTAAAGATTAAAATAAATTTACTTGATTGTTTTTAATGGTACAGCAATGAGCACAGACCTAGTTTAAATCATACACAAGGTGAAATTAAAGCTGGAGTGTGGGACTTTTACATAGAAACACATAAATTAACATGTTACATTCAAGCCTTTGCCACACAGTTCACGCAATGCTGATTAAGCCTATTGCAGCTCAGGAAAGCTCCCTCTATTTCCTATGTAACAGAGTTGTGGTGTCTGGTGTCTGTAGATACTTTCCCAAGCTGGCACACCAGACGTTATGAGTTTTACGTCAACCAGCCAGAGCTAAAGGGGGCAGGAAGGAGGAAGACACCATAGTGACAGAGCAGCAGGTGCTGTGGTGGAAAATCCTGAGAACTGTCCAAGAAAAGTTTTTGGAGTGGATGCTCCAGATCAAAAAGAAACCCGGCGTTCAGAGGAAGGATTAAAAAAAAAACTTGAGGAGAGGGCTCCTGCAGGTGGGGAAGATGCAGCGAGCTTACCTGCAGGCATATGTCATAAGCATATGTTGACGGTATTTGTGTAATTACTCTTGTTGCCAGAGGGGGGAGACAAAAGTTCAGCACTCCAGCTTTAACTGCTGAATGTATTTGAAACCCCTTACTCTAGAAATTAAGAGAGACTGCTGAGCATCTGTCTGATTAGAGAGGTAAGGACAAGGTAAATTAAAAATAAAACTAGGACTCCTCTCTGGATTGGGACTCCTTAAAGGTATGCAAGTCCCACTCTTAACTAGCTTTGTGTGTTAAGGTCGCAAAAAGCATTATTACTTATGACTTACTATATCCCTTGATGGTAGATGTGTCTTTGA
Organism: Chaetodon striatus; assembly: GCA_029783705.1. NCBI lineage: Eukaryota > Metazoa > Chordata > Actinopteri > Chaetodontiformes > Chaetodontidae > Chaetodon > Chaetodon striatus. The sequence continues at coordinate 13,778,830 of JAPZEB010000006.1, forward strand.
ACAGATCCATTACGAGCAGAAGCATGTTGCTGTATCCCGTTTAGAGGTAAAGCATTTGCTCAGACACCATTTAGTAGAAACCAAGCACCATTTTGAAGTTGCTGGTGTTCAGCTTGCCATCAGCTGCTCTGCTACAGTCTCTCTATTCTCCAGCAGATGGCAGCAGTGCTGCTTGAGACTCACTGTGGCAGCACTCCAGTTAAACATTCATCCCATCCTACACATCTATTAACATATTAATGAAAGTAATTTCAGGCCATGAAAATTACAGCTGTAATTTATCTGGGCTCTTGATACATCAGTGCTGCTTGTATACACAAATGTGTGTGTGTGCATATCTGCGAGTGCGTGTCTATGTGCCCAAGAGGTGAGAATCTGAGGCTATTAGTGACATGTATATGTGTAAGGCTGTATATCTCTCAGTGCTGGTGATTATTCCATATGAATGACCAACCGCTAAGATCTTGTCCCCGATCTGCAGACGCCCATCTTTATGAGCTGCTCCGCCTTCGATGATCTTGGTGACATAGATACTGTTATCTCCCGGTATGTGCTGGTTTCCCACCCCTCCAGCAATGCTGAAACCTAATCCTGAGAAAAGGGAGCGATGAGAGAGGCAGGGAGTGAGCAGAGGAGGTATGGGTTAACACAGAGCAGATTTGCTAAATCCAGAGGGCACAGCTTAGCCGAGTATAAAGCATCCTTAAGCTCATACAAAAGCGGCGATGCTGTACACCAGTCCACACTTCCACATACCTTTAGGCCCTTTGATGAGTTTGATTTCGGTGACTTTCTCTGCTGCTGGTTTTCTGCGGAGGACATAGAGGCGGACGATAGCACCTGCCTCCTTAAGGGCCTCCACAGCTTGGCTGTGTGTCACCTCCCTCACGTCAACATCATTCACAAATAGGATGCAGTCGTTCACACTAAGAAACAGAAAGAGAGAGACGGTTCAGTGTGAGTTTTTGTTTTGATGAAGAAATCGAGTGTAATCCTCCACCAGAGGAGGTCAGGAAGCAGTCAATCTCCTACTATAGCTGCGCTGGGGATCCAGTTTCACCACAGACATCTGGCCTTTCCCCCCAATTCTCAGTATCCAATATTAACGAGGGCAGAACCTCTTCTACTATTGATCTAGCACAAGCGTTAGCTGCAGTTTAGCTCTCTTTGCATTCCTGAAAATGGTGAGGAGTTGATACGTGAAGTGCAAGTGACAGCCTGTGTGCGGAAGGGAAGCCGATTTTCAAGCAAGGAGATTTTGATGAAATAGCTATTTTCAGATGAACACATTCTTCCTCCAAGGGCCTAAAAACTCTACTTATCACTATTCCATTCATGTGTTTAAAATTGATTTTCACGGCCATGAAAATTATAGGGTGTAAAATTTTGTAAGACTGAAATAATTCTTGAGGGCTGCCAGAGGTTTAACAAATGAAGCTTAGCGAAAGTTCAATCAGGAAGACTATCTTCATGCCTGCTCTATTTATTTACATTCTCTCTCTCTCCTCCTCTTTCTCTCTTTTTCTTTCCTCTCCCACTTACGAGCTGACTGAAGTCGTTCACTCTTAAAGGTCTAGTGTGTAGGATTAAGGGGGATATATAGACAGAAATGGGGTGTAATATAATATGTACAGTAAGTTTTCATTAGTGTATAATCATCTAAAAATAAGAACTGTCGTGTTTGTGTTACCGTAGAATGAGCCATTTGCATCTACATAGGGAGTGAGTCCTTGTCTACAGAGACTGCCATGTTGAACCACCATGTTCCTACAGTAGCCAGGAACGGACAAACACACCATTGACACGCCATCCACCATAGTTAGAAGCTCCCCTGGGCTGAGCATTGTTGGAAAAACACAGATTTCTTGTAACGTGAAACTGTTTTATTCATTGTTCTTACCAGTTTGAATCATCAGGTATGTTTGTTTTGGAGAAGAAGAGGACCTCTGAAATTTATAGCTCCCTGTAAAAACCTCTTGAATGTTATCAGAGAGAAAAGGTGAGCACACATTAGCAAGTGCTAGGCTAATGGCTGTCTCTGACATGCCAAACTGCATCTAAGAAGCACTGATTTGTAACCTTGAAACTTATTTCTCTAGTGTTTTTACCAGTTTAAATATGCGGGTCTGTTTGTCTTGTAAGAGAAGAGACCTCTGGGGATAATTAGGCTCCCAGTAAAAACCTCATGAACAATAAATACTGAAGGAATTCTAATCAGGAGACATTTCAGCTGGTTCAAATCTACAATCCTCACCGCTACACGCCACTAAATCTTCGTCAAGTTTACACACTGACTGTTCCTTTAAGTTCAACCAATCAGATTTGCAACAATCCCTGTGAACCAGTCACCTCATTGATGTCAAAAACCAAACCTGTTCCTTTCTCTGCTGCTGTCCCTTCAGTGTCAAATCTCCTTCATCTCATTCCCCTACAGTTTCCATCACAACCACCACCATCAGAAGTCCAGCTCTACATCACATCTATCCAGATTTCCAACCATTGTTCCTCACGCCTTCACCACCACCACCAACTCCAGTGTCTTGACTCCATTAGGGGACTATTCCTTGACAGCTCATGGCATCACTACTCCCTTAAAATGATGACACCACTATGGGGTCTAATCACTAAAGACTCCTCACATATTTCTTCAACTTTTACTACTGTGCCCACAATGTCAAATAAATTAATTTAATTACTCTTAAGCCTCACTTTCAATTAAGTCTCCTGACTGAAGTGAGATGCATCGCTAAAGCCAACTCCAAAGGGAACCGATGGCTGCTGACATCTTCATTTAAAGGATTTTACACTGACAAAGTGTTAGCTGCATACTGTTTATGAGACAGTATTATATATTTTTGTGCATGTAGAGAAAACCACATTTTTATCGTACAGTAACACATTTTTTTAATGCTGAAAATTCTGACACTATAGAGCATCCTTTAATGTTCTCTGTAGCTCTGTGCTCATAGGGATTTACATACAACCTTTATTAAACGGAACAACATGTACATATTGTACAAAATGTTCATAATCAGGACTACCGCACTTTCATAAACCCCACACAGTTCTTTATATTGGTTTTTAATTTTTCTTTCAAATGTTAATAATGAAAGAGGAGCCACTGAGTCACTGGATGTTTTTGTTTTTGAATGATCAAATACATAATTCAAACCACCTGAAAGCAACATGAATTTCAGACCCACAAATTGCAGATTTTGTAAGGTCTTTCATATTTTAGATACTATAAGAGTAGTATGGCTCAAAGTATTTTCCCTCAAGATGTTTGAGATATGTTGCTTATAGCAGACAGTAAAGGCCAAGAAAAAAAACTCCATTGCATTCAGGCAAATCGTTGTCTCCAGGTCTGCTTTACCCTCTGAAGTCATTCCAGATGGACATTTATAGGTCAACTGTAAAGAGAAGGATGCCTCTGTACATGGTTTATTTATTGGAGTTGCTGTGTATTGCTATTTTCCTACCATTCCATATCATGTGGTTAAAATAACATCTCTTTTAGCATACATAAGTGCTGTGTAAACACGTACAAGACTCTTATGACCATCCCAAAAAACAATAAAGCAACATTAAAACGTCTCTTATACATTTGTAGACCAAATACAACAGTAAAGGTAAAGAAAATTGTTGAAAATCTAGAAAAATAGTAGAGGATATTTGTTGGATTGTGGCTTTCAGATCTTGAATTAAACAGGCAGGTCTTCTCTGATGTAACTTTGATGCTGAACGGTGTGGACAGTCAATAGGCTGCAGTTCTGTGGTACCTTACTTTGGACTTAAACCGAAGAGGTGAGGTACTTTTGCTGTTTCACTTCTCTAAGTGTGTTTGCTGGTAGAAAAATGACTGGCTGTCTGAATCAGTGAATTCAAAAGAAAATGTTGAGGAAGGTGGAGACAAAAGGCAGGGTAACTGCGGGCAGCATAGCAGCATTCCTTTTATCTGAAACCCGAGTCGGACTAATGGGCCCATGGGCGTTTTTGATTGTTGGATTTCATGTTTCTGGAATGTGGGAACATGAATGCACCAAAGCTGGCTTTGTGTTTATTGTAGCTTAGATGTGTGTGGTTTTTTACCTCAGCCGTCCATCCTGAGCCGCAGCTCCTCCAGGTATGATTTTGGTGATGAAGATGCTGGGGTCGTCGCCCACGTGAGGGTTGTCTGTTCCTCCTGCTATGCTGAAGCCCAGGCCTGAGTTACCCTGCAGTAGTGAATACAAACAGAAGCACATTATTATTCACATCAGGGGCATCCGTATGGAAACCCATTTCTGCCAGTTTGATGAACAACAACAACGAAAAGATCCCATAAGTCATTAAAATGAGAAACTTTCTTGAAATAATTACAAAGTATCTCAAAATAACAACTTAATATTTGAAAAATAATGTCATTATATCCTAAAACAATGACCTAGCATCTCACAATAATGACTTAATATCTCAAAATAATGATTTAGTCTTTCAAAATAATAACGTAATATCTTAAAACAATGACCTAGTATCTCACAATGATGACTGAGTATGTCAGAATAATGATTCAGTTTCTCAAGATAATGAATTAGTTTCTTAAAATAATGACTTGGTATCTCAAAATAAGGACATACTATCTTAAAATGATGACTTGGTATCTCAAAATAATAACACAGTATCTCAAAATAATGACACAGTATCTCAGATAGTGAACTAGTATCTCAAAATAATGATAAAGTATCTTAAAATAATAACATAGTATCTCAAAATGACATAATCCCCTGAAAAATAATGACATAGTGTCTCAGAATAATGATTTAGTATCTCAAAATAATTAAAAACTATCTCAAAGTAATGATAGAATATCTCAAAATAATGACTTAGTTTCTTAAAATAATGAAATAGTATTTCTAAATAATTATATAGTATCTCAAAATAAAAAAAGTAGTATCTCAAAATGATGATATTATCTCAAAATAATGACTTGGTATCTCAAAATAATAAAAATGGTATCTCAAAATAATGATAGTATCTCAAAATAATGACTTACTATTTCAGTATTTTGAGATGCTATTTCAAAATAATGACCTAGTATCTCAAAACAATGACATAGTATCTCGAAATAATTACTTCATA
>JAPZEB010000006.1:13805586-13823239 GCA_029783705.1 Chaetodon striatus
ATTACTGATCCCTTGGCATGTGCTGGATGACAAACTCCACTGGGACAAAAGAAATTAATCAAACCAGCATGAAAGGTCAGCAAAGGATAGCATGTTTACCCTCCGTAAAAGCAAACAATTTCAGTTTCAATAACACTGTTTTACAAGCACTTTATCTTAATGTCTGTGTTAAAAACTCCCTAACAGTTACAGCACATCACCCCTAAAATACCCCCCAAAAGTGTGGTTAAACAGAAACTGACATGTGCCACCTTTCAGTTGTCAACCACCAGCTACAGCGGCTGCTGGATTCACACTTCAACTTGCCAAGGCAACTAACAGTCAGAGACAAACACAGCCCGACAGACACAACTACCACAACTAAGTTATGGCCCGTGCTTGTTTCTCTTATTGCTTACTGTTCATTGAACAGTCCCCATTAAATGAAAACAGGTCAGTCAGCAGGTCCCTCTTTTCTGTTTAAGCTGCAGTTTGTTCAAGTCCTTTTAAAATGCAAATGACCAGAGAGCAGCAAACAAAGGGACATAGAAGCAGAATCAAATTGTAATACATAAAACAACCTTTGCTGATTACTGACATACTGTACAGTGTGTTTCCTCACATTTTCTACTGTGCTACTGGGTTTCTTTGACCTGTGTTACTTGTGTGATATGCTGATTTGATGCTCATTTAATAACCTGTCTCTATGAGAATTAGTTGCGCGCATGTTACCATATAAGCTACATTCCCGCCAAATACTTTCACTATAGTGCCTGCAGCACCGTACATACATGTTCCTAAAATGTAGACCTGTTTTGTGTTTCCATCGCCGACAGTACTAATGCAGGCGGGGTTGTTACCAGATGATAACAGTGTCACTGCTTTGTCCAGCTTTTGCTGTATTTCCTCTGCACTGACAATGCAGAGGAACATCTGCACCTTGTCTATTGCCCATGCTGCCACTATTTTTTTCTCCAAGTGAGGAAACAGAATATTCGCAGTTCGCATAAACCAGTTAAAATTCATTTACACTTTTGAAGAGCCTGAAGATCCAATCAATACTAAAGTGTATATAATGCGAGAGAGCCAATAAAAAACAAATGGAATGGTCAGAGTTATATTGACATTTAAGGTGTGTTGATAGATTTACATCTTCAGCTCGTGCTTTGAGTAACATGCAAGAAAACATTCCACCTTAAAAGTTGCTGGTAGCTGCTGGTGGTAGCCTTAGAGGGGCAGAGTGAATTAAAGTACATTTTCTCAGACCACAGCTGCGAACTGTTAACTTGTAAAGGTGAAAAGGCAGCAAAACATCCTTCATTTCATAGTTAAAGTTGAGTAATGTATGAAAACTTGGCACTGAAGAACAGTGGTTACAGTCCACTGTAGTCTGAGCAAGAGTGTTGATTGTCTACTGACCATATTTTAGTATCAGATCAGTGTGCTAGGTATCTCAAAAAATGGTGACATATGAATAGATTCTATTGGTAACATCCACAACTTTTGACAATGTGAACAAAAAAATAACTTTTTTAATGTGCATTAAACTGAACGAACAGAAGCGGACTGCTTGGTGGAAACAAGGCTCTAATGAATTGTTTCTACTGTCCCATATGAATGCAACTGACTCTTCAATACCACTACTTCACAATTTGACAGTGTTCCTAAACTGAGCACCCTCTCAGCAGCACCCGCGAGGAGAAGTCTCCACGGCCTCCACAGCTCATGCTGAACAGGCTCTGTACAATTTAAATATAGCAGTGGTAAAGCACAATAACTCAGCCTCTCCTCTCTGCTCATTAAAAGAGAGCATTTTAATGGACATATCTGCTCCTCGGGGACTTCAGTGCACTCCCATGTGGGGAATAGAGAAACACTTCCCCCCTCAGAGCAAATAAATACAGGAGCTCTTAAGTCTTAATAGCCAGTGAGGCTGTTAAATAACATGTGTGGGCATACGAGATGGATCGTTATTAAGTGCGCATTACAGCTTACACCTGCTTGCATTTGTAGCTACAATATGTATTTGTTAATGCACTCAAGGCAATATGACTCCGCTCACATTCCTACTGATGTCAGCTGTATCTTTTGACTGTGTGAACAGTGGTTCTCATGTTGTCTGTGTCAGTGTCTCCATCTTCGCCACGGAGCTCTCACAGAGGTTCGTTTCTCTGAGTTTGCATCTCCTGGTGCAAGACATGTCATAAATAAATACTGTAAATAAGCATTTTAGTGTCTGTGCTGGGAGCTGTTGCGAATGTATCGTTAGCGGTCGCACAGTTCTGGATTACTCTTTAAAATGTAAGTCTTCATTCAGTAAATAGAAGATCAATCTCACTGCCAATTACTGGCATCAATCGGTTCTTGTTTGGTTCTGTACCTGGAACTACACATGCTAGTCAGGCTATTTGTTGTTATAATTTTCCCTCTACAAAACTAATAATGAGAGATTAAATTTCAAAGGGTAAATGGAAATCACAAACATTGGTACACATTACACAATCTATTAGGAAGAATTGATCTCTGACCACATCCTGAATCGGTTCAGGTGATCACATTACTGAATACATCTCATGTCCACTTGTGCTTGGATTTTCATGCTGTTAAGCTCCGATATCAAATTGCCCTATATGCATTTTCATGCAGGTGTAAAGTTGATCCAACACTTTAAGGTGTCAAGAGGACTGGTTTCCACATAAATACATTACACTCCCATCAAGGTATTTATGTTGCAGAATTAGAATTTCAAAACAGACAATGAATCATTTTAAGTGCAAAGTTATAATAGATAATGTGTTGTAGCGAGCTAAATGAAACTCAATTACACATAATAAAAAAATCTTTTCAGCAAGCATTATGGCATATTATGTCTCTGAATGAAGCTAATTCGAATAAGGGAAACCACATTACTATAACTATAAATCTGTCTGGTGATCTCAGAACATTTGTATTAATGGAAAACTGGTAATGCATAGTAACTAATTAAGGATTTTTTTTTTTTTTAATTTCAAATGGTATCACCTTTACTTATCCTGTACATAGAATTATCCACCAATCTACAGTAGCTACATTTAGCATCATTTTAGTGTTTTTGAGTTGCTTACATAAAAAAAACATCACAATTTATTGCGATATGAGGCTAAAAGTGATGTCACACTGTGGCACAGATATGATTGCGACCTACTGGCTGAGGAATGACAGCATGCAGCAGGCTCTGAGATATGTTACAGTTTGTTCACCTCTGAAAGGAAGTGTAACTGGCCTGTCGGCTGAGTGTGTTGTGCTGTTGTATCAGTGTAACGTATTGATTAACAATGGATATGAGTGGGTGTGCGCGTGCGTGTCCTACCTTGACAGGAGATATATGTGTGTGTGGTGTGTAGCCATGTATGGCCTCCATGGCGGCGAGGTTCTTGTCACTCATATGAAGCATCTCGGCACTTTTCCCTGGAGCCAGATGTGCTGGACTGTGCTCCAAGGGGGGCGTCTCCTCATCCTGGTACCTGTACTTCTGCACACATAGACACAGATACAAATGAGGCTGTTAGTCTTAACAGATCTCGTGTTTAATTAGCAGCTATTGGCGTATTTTATTAAAGAAAACGTTAAAGGTTGATAATGTTTAATCACAAACAGAATCCACTGTCGGCGTCATTATTGTAACCTTTCATTGACGCTGTCCTTTACATAATGGTGTAAATGTCAAAGTCCCCTCACAGAGCTGTATTTTAATCACAGCGGCATCTTCAGCCAAATGTGGGCAATCTATATGCAAATCTTGTATATTACATGACATGTGTGACGCCTACAAGTGCAAAGTGAAGACACCATAGAGGCCTCACAATATTGCCATTGTGCATTCAGCGAAGCCATCGTCCCCCACAACCACATGGAGCAACCAGATCCATGACTCATAGTAGCTCTACAATAGCAAAACATGCAGCTTCTTCCTAGTAGCCTTACTCCCCTACCGATAACCCACACCTGGGCAGCCTGCCAGCAGCCCACTGTGTTAGCCACACATGGTAGGTTTCATTCTAGGCGTGATGACACGAAATCTGCACACAGCATTTTCCATCACACACACATCAGAAGGTGGGGAGCATCACAGCGGAGATCTGCCACACCATCCTGTGGGCTTGTGCTTGTGTTTTTGCTACGAATCCGTAAACCCTCCTGAAGCCCCCCCAGGCTCTCAATATGCTCTGCTGCACTGCAGATGTGAAGCAGCCCATTCTGAAAACGGAGAAATTTGGAGAGATCATCTGAATTTTGGCTGATGGCCTGATGGCCAGCTCTGCCACTCTCCCCTTTCTCTTTTTTCTCTTTTCTTTTTTTTTTTTTTTTGGAGGCAGACGGAGAGGGAGGTGCATCACCGAGCCCTGTCTCAGACAGGCTGCCTAGCAACCAGAGCAGAGCAGAGATTGCAGTGCCACAGTTGGGGCTGCCAGCATCGGTCCTGGATCACATTACACTGAGACAGCAAGAAAGAGAGGGAGTGAAATAGAGATGAAGATAAAGGAGAAAGTGAGGGGGGGATGGGTAAAAATGAAAAAAGTGAGAACGTCCGTAAAGGGAAGCAGAAAACAGCAGCATGAGGGTGGGCCAGAGAGCAAATGAATAGTTGCTGATAGCACCGTACCATAATTACAGGTTGATGAGCAAATGATTGATTTTTCTTTATTAAGCACTGCAGTGGTTGGCACTGCTAAATTAATGTAAACAGATTTACATATTATGTAACCGTATACCACCAACTAGTCAGTGTAACACAGAACTGAGGTGGTTGATTAACTAATCTTAATATTGGCTATATCCGTAAGCTCTACAAGGTAAGGTCTGTATTAAATAACAGAAAACACTCATTTGAAATCACTGAGAGATTCGTAAATTACATGAATCGCAGTTCAAAGTAGCCCTGAGCACTTTGGTCTCCACTGCCTCCCCCTTTCCTGCATGACCAACATTCATGCTGCCATGTTGCCTTCTGTCCCACTGGTGGGGGATGTGACAGCCGATGCTCACATGTTACAAGGTGTCCTTTTGGAGAGGTGGTTAGGTGCATTGCATCTGACCAGTAAATTCTGTGAGTGTTGCCCAGTGTAGCACAATAGCCTTCTAAAATGCAAACAATTTGTCCAAGATTAATTTATTTGGAGGTAAATTAATACTGTCTGATAAATTCTCACGCTGATTTTGGTATGAGGAGCTGAATAATGGTAAATTCTATGGATTTGTGTGAAATTAAAAGAGCATTTTTCCAAATTTTCATCACCGAGTAGCAAATTCCTTTCAGTCAATAAAGGGACACTTAACACCTGGGGTATTATCAAGGTTCATTACAGTTTTCCAGTTAGTTAATTACTCATCATCGTAGGTGCAGCTGGTGTTCCAGATATCAATCAGTCTCTGATTAGATGGCTAAAATCAAAATGGGTAGCTCCAAATCCTGAGAGCAGCAACAGTCAACTGACAGCAGTTAGTATTTTTACGATACACATATTTTTACAAAGATCCATACCTGCGGCTTTTCATATAAGCTATAATCACACTGATTCACTCACCCTGAAATATTGTCTAATTGTTATTGTTAAAGTCTTTTGAAAGAGCAGCATTTCTTTGATTTGAAACACCTATATTTAAATTTAGCACTCACGTTAACATTGGCACTAGTTTAAGCGGTCAAAAATGGCTTTGTTAAACGGTAATATTGCACCACAGGAAAAAGTGACCATGTCATTTTAGGGCTCATATTAAAAATGAATAAATAGATAAATTGGACTAATGAAAGTATGAAATGAAAAAATCCGAAATCCCTTATTTACACTGTTTCTGTAAGAACTGTGCACTTGATTCTGGTGGTGATTTGTCGTCATCATAAACTGTAAAAATAATGGATGTAGCTACCGTGACATCAACCATTAGTTTTATGGAGTCCTGTTTTGAAGCCTTGAGTTCAGCATTATGGCCACCATTGCCATCTTGGGTTTTTTTTGGGGTCAGACATGACCACATTTGGGCAAAAGGCTGACTGTAGAGAAGCGAGACACCGAGGACACTTATAGGCAGACAACATTTAAAGCAATAAATTGGTGAGTTATATAAAAAATCGCCCCTGTACAGTTGTCATAAATGGAGAAATTAGCTTTAGAGACCAAAACTGTTTTTTGCCCCAGGCTGTAAACGTGTTTATTTCTGCTGTAAAGTTGGCCATTTTAACATGGGGGGTCTATGGGGACTGACTGGCCTCTGGAGCCAGCCTCAAGTGGCCGTTCAAAGAACTGCAGTTTTTGGAACTTTCACGTTAGCTTCATCTTTCAGCCTCAGAGGTTGCCACTTGGCCATCCTCTTGGTCCATGGTCCACATTTTTGGTTGCTCAAAAATGGCAAAAAAAATCATAATCACAATGATTTTTGATCAGCTTTGAGACTGCAATTATTTAATACGATTCTTCATTAACTTTAATATATTAAATAAATATATATTATGCATTTATTTAACTTTTATAGAGTACCCTTTAAACAGTAGATTTCTTCCAACTTCAAGTATAATTCAACTGAAAAAGGGACATAAATAGAATTAATTATATATAAATATAAATCAAAAGGAGAGGGAGAAACCCTGCTCTGTCGGCAGAAGAGCCATGGACTGTGATTTCTTAGCAGCATACATGGGACTGAATTACAGTATAACATATTTGAACATATTTATTGCTTTTTTCCTTCATGGTCTGAATAAGTCACTGTATTTGTCACAAGTTGCTTTTTCGAAGTCACTTGAGGGTCTGAAAAGTCATTAAATCTTGCGAGAAAGTTGCTAAGTTTGCAACGCTGAGCACTCTGCTGTATAGGAAAGGGTCACACTGGGTGTGTAACACAAGACAAAACGAGAGCCTCATTGCAATTCAGAATGCCACACAATAATCATTTTATCCCAACTATCTTGTTTACAGAATTGTTGAAAGCCAAAATCATAATTGAAAATGAAATTTGATCAATCCCCCAGCCCGACCACATACACATTTTGTTAATAAGTGCCTCTTTTGATACTGTTTAATATTGTTCTGTTATTTGCTTCAAGACAATGATGACGCCTGTGTGCGTGCAACATACTTTGATTTACTGCTTCTATGGTTGTTAAGCTGTACAAATACACATCTTGAATATTATCATACACTTTATACATTGTATATTATCTGAATTAGGTCCCAAAAGTATTATATTACTGCAATTAAAAGCATTAAAAGTATTAATGCCTTACACATAATTGAAAGAGTATTTCCTTGACTGTGTAATGAGAGCTGTGTCTTTATTAAACTCCTGAACTGAGGCAGAGGTACTAACGTAAGATTTTTTTAATTACAATCTATGCCCAGCTGGTATATGAAGATAAGTTCACAGTATTTGTAAACAGAGAGGCAAAGAAAATAGGAGAAATTCTTTTCTTTTATCACCATGGATAATAAGCATTCATGTCCACTATTATTATATTAACACAGAGCTGAATTAATACATGCAAGACAAACATAATATGATACTACACAATATCTGTTTCAATAATATCTGTTTTAATACAGATAATTGGACACTGTGTCAATAGAATTTGTTTTCCTCAGGTTCTTTTCTCACAAGCAGCGAGTTTATAACAGCAATTAAAATCTGCTTCTAACCGTACAAACAGCCCTCTGAATTACCACTGTAACCAAATACCTCTGGGTTTTCTCGGCTTTATTGTATCAGTATATCATCATGGAAGGAATCCAGCCCATCTTTAAGGAATTACTCTGTTGTAAAGGTCAATATAAGGAGAGTCTCCTCACAGTTTGCAGTTGCATTAGTTGGCCCTCTTGTGCTATAATAAGAACTGCACGCTGAGTAGCTGAATAAGCTGTTCCTTCAATGGTTAAATGAGTTAACGTAATGTAGAGTAAATGTCAAATTCTATCTACCATCATCTCAGTTTGTAATTCAAGGACCAAGCTTGAGCTTTTAAATTACTGTGCATTAGGTATAATGATGAAAGCTAACCTCACCTCTCAGGCATATAATTTCCAAGAAACTCAGACTGCAATTGCATTTGACGTGTAAGGTGTTACAGGAACCATGAGAAGCTCTTAAGGTGTAAATTAAAGGCAGCAACTCCCCATTGCATCTTCACAGAATTTAAGCTTCTGCGAGTTCATCTATTTGCATTTTCTTCAATGATGATTAATCCATTTTTTTTTCTTCGAGATTTGGATTAATTTTAACATTTGCTGCTGTGATTAACTCAAAGGGATTTTGTGCTGGGTGCTAAGTCTCTGTGACACTTCACAGTGCTGTCAGAATAAACCATATGCTGGAATTTAGTTGTATGCAGTACAATACATCTCAGTAAAGTAATTCTGGACAGGTAAATGTGCTTGAAATCAATGGAATTTGATTCAGTTTTATTATGAGATGTTTAAATAATGTGTGTAAATTTAAGAGATTGCCAACGACTATACATTCCTCCTATTCAGACAGCTGTTAGTGATACATTGTCTGACACCAAACAGCTTAGTTTCATGAATTAATATCCAGAATACAATTTTTCATAATATACTAAATGTCTGATTAATCTATTGGAGTATAATTTATTGACTGACCTGTGTCTCACCTCTGATATTTTTACCCTCTGCTGCTTTTTGTACCTTTTGGTTTCACCTTATGCTGTTTGTACCTTACACCTAAAAGGGTAAGTTCGGTATTTTTCCACCAGGGCCCTATTCTGCCATGGTTTCGTGTAAGTGACTAATGGAAACAACAATTCTTGAAATTGGTCCAGTATTAAGGGAGAGGCTGCAGCAGGTAGGGGCGAAACAGGCTGCAATGTAACCATTCGGGATGTGTTCGCACCTTCATTTTACATCCACTAAAAGTGCTTGTTTTTGCTACTGACATGTTCAGATGGTTATTCTAGGTGTCTGACAACTTATGGAAAGGATTCCTGCAGAGACAGACCTTTTTGTTTAACCAGAAACAGCCCAGAAATCACTATTGTTTCTGACAGAGGGCCCCACAAAGCAGGCCAACCTTACCTCCAGTTTTTCCCAGTGGGGACTCATGGTATTGCCCAAAAACTATTTTACCCATAGACCACCTGTAAAAATGTTCACAGGACACGTAGAACTGCAAAGAGGGTCAATTAGGACTCTTTCTGTTGTGTCTTTTTGATCCATGGAGATTTTAGACTTGTAAAATCTGTGTCGTCATCACAATGTAAAGTCTATGAGCTGAGCAGGGACTCATGGGTGGGGCCACCAGGAAAAACACTGCTGCGCATATTCAGTGGGTCACATACCATGGAAGTAAACCCAGAAGCTAAAAACTTTTTTTTGACCTATGCACCAGGTGAGCAGTTCCACTGGATTGAATAGGCGCCATCTTGGCATCAAGTATCTAGTTATTATTTTTCCTGTATGGTCTGACAAAAATATGATAGGCCTTTTTGCGAGAGAGTAAGATCCCTTTTGTTGAACCAGAAACAGCCCCAAAGTTGCCACTGCCAAAGAGACCAGACTCTCTTCAAACAAACAGTAATTTTGGCTTTAAATACAATCTGGTAGGTTTGGCAATAGTGATTTCCTGGCTGTTTCTGGTTAAACCAAAAAGTCTGTCTCTGCCGGGATCCTTTCCATAAGTTGTCAGACACCTAGACTAACAATCTGAGCCTGTCAGTGGCAAAAACAAGTGCTTTCAGTGAATAGAAATTGACGGCTTGAACATGCCTTGAGTGGTTACATTACAGCCTGTTTTGCTGCTGCTGGCCTTGCAAAATACTGGACCAGTTTCAAAAACTGTTGTCACTTATACACAGAAACATGGGGAAAATAGACTCCAGGTTGAGAAATACCAAACTTTACTTTTAATAATGTGCTTATCAGTTATCACTGTTCTGCAACCAGTAGACATATATTTCTGTCGCCTGTTTTTAAAGTGACCCGAGCTCTGCCTTTGTTCATTCATCAGTAGAAATTAATTTACCTCCCTAGACATATTTTATGTAGGCCAGAACACCTGCTAGATGTTAGTAGGGCAAACCCTCACACCCACCCACTGGCACCTATAAAACAGCCTCACTTAAGCTGAATCCTTGTAGATTTTTTTAGACCAGTGATAAATAAGAAAAAGACACCTCGTCCACAACATCCTCGGCCATTTCCACTCCAAAAGAGAACAATTTTTACCTCCAACGGTCATCTGAACTTTTTTCTTTGCCATTACTTCCATCAAAATCTAGTCATTGTTGCCTTCTCAGTTGATTTTCACTCTCAAGTGTCGTCTCAAGTGCCAAACCCCAAACACAGCTTTCATCTCATTTGCATTATCACAATTGCGGTTGCCAGCCAACACCTACCAGTACAACTGTTTTTTTCATGTACATGTAAGCCTCAGAAGACAGAAAATTCACTCATCTCCTGCCAGTGCTAACTTCAGACTATTCTCCAAGGTGTTTCAGCACAACACTTTGACAAGTGTTAGTATCCTGTAGCTATGTATGCTGCAACAACAACAACAGACTTTACATTTACCATGGGGGCAGACTGCTTAAAGCTGCACCAGGAAGGATTTTAATGTAAGAATCCCAACCAGCCTAAATCAAAAAGTAGGGCTGCAACAAAGAAGAGCTTCTTATCCCCCCATGGAGACGCTCTAGATTCACCCACTTTGCCCAAAATGTAGTCTGCTTTTGGGTGTAGTCACCCCAATCTCTTTGTAATGCTGAAAATTAACAGCAGATACAAAGCTTCTTCCTCAACACATCAACGGAAAGATCGCTTTCTAAGAGCGTAGTTTGTAGAGTTCATGCTAAATAACACAATACTATTCATGATTTACAATGTATTTATTAATTTATTATCATAAATCATGCCCTAAAAAATAGAAGCACAAGCACGAACGCTATAAGCAGATGAGTGTTGAATGCAGAGGGGCTCCTGGGCTGCAGAATGAAGGTGTCTCATATTGAGCATCACCTCGACTGCATTGGTACATGGTCCCACAGGGAGACAACCAAGGTGCCCACTCTGCCCAGTATGGCGCTATTCAAATTGTCCAACTAAATCTTTGATCAAACATGTAAAAATACTTCCAGCCGTGCATGTTTTGAAGCTCATTACTCTCCCAACCAACTGAAGACTTTCTCTAAAAATAAAAATAAAATCCCCAAAGCACTGTTGGGCTTTCTTCACCACCAGAAGGCTTATGTTACTACAGTGAAACAGGAAAAGTCATAAAAAATATATGGAGAAAACAAAACTCCCTGGATACATGCTTAGCACTGTTTCAGAGACCCAACATTCAGTCTTCCTTACATTCCAGTCTTTAGTATTCGCTTGTTAATTTATGCTCATCTAAGCCAAATTAATGAGATTCTGAATCTCATTTCTGTGGGATGATTCATCATTGATAAGACCCACACAGATGTATCATCCTCAAATTTAATAATCACATTAGAGTCATGGATACAGTAAATGGTGCCATAGTGGGTGCTTGGCTGCAGTGCCTCTGCTGCGGGTAGTGGGGGGAGATCTTGTCTGTCTGGATCCTGTTTTCACTCGATGCTTATTTGTAAGATAAGAAAAGAACGATATTTATATAATATGTAGAATATATTGCAGACCATGTGGGCCCGACCAGGCTCGGTTTTTGCATACAACTAAATAAAAACCAAGGCGAATCTCATGGAATAATGTTCCCTGAATTAAACCTTGTAAAACTGACCCAAAACATTTTTTGAGGATACTCTGCCAGTAGAGCTGCAACTAATGGTTATCTGCGGATTATTTTTATGATTAACTGATTAATCGTTAAGTCTGTAAAGTGTCAAAAAAAGTGAAAAATATTTCCAGGGGCACAAAGTGACATCATCAGTTTGCTTCTTTTGTCCAACCAGCAGTCCAAATCCTAAAGACTCTTAATTTACAATCATAACTGACAAAGAAAAGCAGCAAATTCTCACATTTAAGAAGCTAGAACGAGCAAATGTTTGACATATTTTCCCAAAAAAAAATGATTGAAGCGATTAATCGATTATTGAAGTAGCTGCTTATTCCTTTGCTTTTGATTGACAAATCAATTAGGCGTCTCTATTTGCTATGACAAAATCAGCAGAAACAGCAGGACCGTAAACACAAATAATTGTCCAGTCTAACATGCAGCCACACTCCACTGCATTCTGCAGTTTACAGGTCAGGTGAAACCTGCTCCCCTCCATTCTTCTAATTCTCCTCACAGGTCGCACACAAAGCTCAGTAATCTTAATTGTTTCATCCCCTCCCCCCCCCCTGCCCACAGAGGCATGCACACACCATTTTTATGCTGAGTGCATACATTTTTATGTATGTTGCACTTGTAGCAGGGGATTGTAGTGTTAACCCTCCCCCCAGCCCTCTGTTTTCTCCACACACACAAACATGCAAGTGGAGGCCATGTTAACACACAGCACTGAGAGACTGGTTAATGGTTTTCACTGGAAACGAACATGTGCCATAATGGCAGCAGTGGGTCTTTCTTCTATCCAATCCTGACGTTGCTTGCGAAAAACAAGTCTGAAACAGCTTTTTAATGAAGTACTCTCTAGTCTAAACAATCGCTTTACTGCTGTTAGAAAACAACCTTGAAAAAAAATGGCTATCCGTGCAATTAAAAGAGAAATCAGATGTTTATCTCAAGCATGAGAGAGAAATCTGTCTGAATACAGATAATACAGCCCACTCCTCAAATCATAATTAAACAATATGTACAAACACTCACAACCTACAAACATTAATGGCTCTTTTCATTCCTCATGTTTAAATGATGGAAAAAACAACATGTTTTCAGTATGGATACTGGCCATGCTTACTTGACTTATTCGCTGTTAGCTGTAGCTAACTCACAAAGTATTCACCAGCCATGTGTGGGAGTGTGTCTGTATCCAGCTCGGATTCTGACTCTGATCTCACAACTCACAAGAACTTTGTTATTTTCCTTGAATCTTTCTCTCTCTACTTCTCTTGTACATTTATGAAGCAGATCCATAAAGCCCGGGGTAACCGCAAATTTCTTTTTGCTCAAGTTGAAATATTTTCAACCCACGTCGACGCGTCTTCGACTCGCCCACTCGCATCTTTTCCGTGCACTTTATATATGCAGTCACCCCGCACCTAATACTTGCCTCGAGTTCTGAGTCTTAACACACCTGTAGAGGTTATTTGTGAATTTTTTGAATTCCTTGAAGGTTGATGTCATGGAGGGAGAGTAGTGTGATTCTGTCTGTGAGCTACACTGAGGCTGAATTTGGTTTCAGAGGCTGATGATGCATATCTGTGCCAGATGCTTCGTGAGGTGGGTTTTTAATATATTATGTTCGTGTCTGTTAACTGTCTGACATCAAGATAAATTAAAAGTAACTGTGACGAACATCGGCTGTTAAAAGGGCCTCTTTTTGTTATTCAAGTAGTCCACCACCATTTCTCCAGTGCTGATGTGCTCACCTCAAGGTTTTCGGTGGTGAGCCATGTAACTAGGCAACCCATCTCGATATAATATGCAGATCCAATTCTGGTGATTTTGACATTTGTAAAGGATCATGCTGGCAAGTCTGAATGTTTGAGTTCTTTCAAATCAGCTGTCAAGGCTCTTGCAGAAAACTCATACATATGTTCATCCTGTCAGTAAGACACTGTTTACTTTGATGAGCGACATCTTTGTGTACCTCTCTGGCCATTTCTGTGCAGTACTGGTTTTTATATCATGAGTGTGCTACTTACTCACACAACACCAGCTGCAGTATTTGATGGAAGATAAGCTGGGTAGAGCAAGTTAGCAAGGTAGAGACGACCCTGAACACTCCAATCTTAAACCTGAACAGAGCATTAGCGAATATCTGCTGCCGCACATCGTCGCCGCCGCATCTCCTCGAGCTTACTGTCAGAGCTGAGCCTCACTGCTCTTTATAAAGGAAGATGACACAAACAGCAGGATAAAATAGGTCAGATCCATAGGAGGAAATGCGTGTTTGTGAAGCCATAAAAACAGTTACAGTAAGGAAGTGAAATGTAAAGCCAGCGCCTCACACACAGGAGCACAGACCGCACAGGGCAGTGCAGCAGAGCGCTGCTTTGATATCACCTGCTGATGTTTTTCACATCGTTACTCTTGATCATTCGATTGGTTGGCTGGTAATGAGTGACAGCAGGTCGTTTCCCTGTCCATTTTCCAGTAAAGACGTCTGAGAATCGATTCTCAGGGTGAGGTGATCATCGATCTTGATATTGAGATGAAGGCACACTGATCCCTGAGTCGTAAATCATTTATTACATTAATACTCAGTTTCCATTTAAAGTGCGTCCTTTGGCAAGTTTACATTGTGTGGCCTTCGATACAAGCACTGCACTGAAGACAAACTTCAGCAAGGCAGTCAGTCTTGATTAAATGTTGTGAGGCCATCAATGAGCATTAAGCATAAAAGAGCACATTAAAGCACTGCTGAATGCTTCCAACCACATAAAGAGCCTTATAATTAAGATCCTGAATTAAAGATGACTGAGAGGCTCTTTCCTGGGCTTTGTTTAAGAATGGTTATGCAAACAAATAACCTTGGAACATCACCTCGGGAAATGACCAGTCATGTGGTAGCTATAGTTACACAGATATTTAGCAAACATATGGCCGTCCTGCATAATGTTGGGTATAAAAATAAAGATGTAAAGCTGTAAATGTATAAATGAGGACAGGATATAGAGGAGCAGTAAAAGCATATCCCTGCTGCAATATAGTGTACATCCCAAAAGATCAGGCCAAATAAAATCCCACCGATAACAAGCCACCACGAGACTGCAACAGACTGGATGCAAGCTGTTTGGGGGCTACTGAACCTGCTGGAAATATGTACAGAGCAGGTATTTGGGCATGTTGAGGGGATATTATGACACTAGAGAAATTATCTCTGTTGACATGCTGATGAAAGAACAAAGACGCTAATCCTGAATCTGATGATGGAGATGACTAGCATATTAAGCAGAAAGGGATGGAAATACAGCAGTAGTTAAAGAATAATGTTTTACTTTCAAAAAGATAACATGCTTGCAACATGCTTTAGATGAGCTGAACCCAATCATTGTAACACAGATCTGATATAACCAGCTTTATATACTACAAACCAAGCACAGCCCATTGAAAGGACCAGTGTGTAAGACTTAGGGGGATTTAGTAGCAGCTAGCATTGAGGACTGCAGAATGCAACCAGCCGAAATTTCTCCCGCTTAGAATTTCCTCAGTGTTCATTGTTCAGGAGGTTTTTACCGGGAGCTGAATTATACACAAAGGTCTCCTCCTCTCCAAAATAAACAGACCCTGTGATTTAAACCGGTAAAAACACCAAATGAAGCGGTTTCCATCACAAATCAGTGTTTCTCTGATGCTGTTTGGCATGCCTGAGACAAGACGTTAGCTTAGTACCTGCTAATGTGTGCTTAAAGGTTTTTTTTGGGTCTAATAACTTGACATGCAAGATGTTCAGGCAGTTTTAACCAGGAGCAGAATAATCAGCAGAGGTCTCTTCCTCTCCAAAATAAATAGTGCGTTGATATAAACCAGAAAACACTGAATACAGCAGTTTCAAGTTAATAAAATTGATGTTTTTCCAACACTGCACGTCGCAGAGGGCCTTTTAACTATGGTGGCTGATGCAAAAATGTGAAAGCACAAATGGCATTATCTAAAGCCAGTGTTTGGTTTCCTTCTGGGAAAAACAGTGGTGGTACACGGCTCATCTCTATAGATGAGGACCCGCGCCCTATGTAGATATAAATGGCTCATTCTAAGGTAACAAAAACAAAGCGATTCTTATTTATAGGCGACTATACTCTGCAGAATACACGTTGTTGTGTTGTATTCAATTTCTGCCAATATATCCCTCTAATTCCTACACACTGGACCTTTAAATTGAGTATAGTTAATCCCATTTTGAAATGTAATTCTATTACACATTAAATGTTAGCTGTGGAGTTACATTTCTCTGGTTGGTCATGATGAAGGCAACGTGAATCTGTGGGAGGAGAATTTTAATTTGTTTTCCACAAGGAAGGCGTGTAGTCTCAGATGGAGATACATTGGAAGATATGAGCCAGTAGGGAGTGAGGCGGGGGGGACACATGGGATTATGTGTGCTAGTAATACTCAACACTGAGCACAGCAGGACCTCCCTTTCAGGAACCCAGAAAGCAAACACCCACATTAATTTGCCCAGCGGTGTCTCACAAATATAGAAATAGTTTTCGTCTACCAGAATAAATGTAAAAATAATCACGATTAATGAAGTACTTAAAAAAAAAAAAAAAGCCACCTAGTTCATTTCTCATGACAATGAATTCTAGCAACGAGACAGAACACACACCAAAATGTCGGAACTGAATCAACAAACAAATTATCTGGAGCTCTGTACACATGTACACATCGCTTTGGCAAGCGTAGGGACAATGCCTGGACAGAGAGGACCAGTGTAGTCAGATTTGGCTTCAAAAAGCCAACAGATTAGAGTGCCATGTGGAGGGAAACTCTGAGCTGGCTGCCATACTGGAAACACCTGAAGCTGGGAGGGAGGGCCATCGGGGGTGAGATGGACAATCAGTGAATATGAATGAATGACCGTGCACTCTCTTTGGATAGGAAGAGACCAAACCATACTGCAAACACACAGCTAATAGTCTGTTCTTTGCTGATAACAAGCGCCTGGCTCTGATTCATCAGTGGGCTACAGCAGGGGCACTGTTCGTGTTACCTGATTTCAAGCCTCTCTTGCGGTGTATACAGTTTCTCTAATGATGAATGATATTTAAGTGGCCCTGAGCAATAAAGCGCTTTTCCCAAGGTCAAAAGCAAGCCATGCAGTTTGCTTTGCTGGGATGCAAAGCAAAATGTGAACCAATCAGCACTGTCAACCATATGGTTAGCCCTAACGTGACCTGCCCTGCATATAGGGAGTAGACATCTGATGGTGATTGATGTTTCATTCATTAAATATCAATAAACATTTATGGTGTAAAGAAAAAAACACACATATACACACAACCAAAACAGTTATCACCGAACACAACCATGCCTGCCAAGGATGCTGTCGCCTGTTGTGTGTAAATGGAAATCGGCCATCCATGAGCAGGAAAAAAAAGCAGCCACGCGGTGATGTAAAGGTAATACGATGTGAATAAGCTGGCACCTGAAAGCATATGGACAAGAGAGGGATCCGTAGGTGTGATCCCTGCACTAATTACTCCAGTGGCTGTGTAATGAGAAAGCGCGGTTCAGCTGAGCCTGGCACAAACCCAAACGCGTAAATTCTTACAGAGGCCCTTTCTTTCTTTCTTTCTTTCTTTTTTATTTCATATTTATCCAAACTAACAGTCCACATCTCGATAACAGTCGCTGCTGCATCCATCGGCTGCTCGCATGCACCCCCATGCTTACCTTGCACCCGAACATGAGAGACAGGGTCCGGTTGCTGCAGATGACCTTACACTGGCACATGACCGGCGAGAGACACTTTAAATTCCTGACAGGCAGAGACATCAGTCCAAAGCCTCTCACCAGACAGACAGCACAGACCAGAGCTCGTCGGTCCGCCGCCACTCACTCACAGCCACGATACAGTTAGAGGAGAGCCGCGGAGAGC
>JAPZEB010000006.1:13827354-13837973 GCA_029783705.1 Chaetodon striatus
AGTAGATGTGTTAATGTCATCTTTGCCCTCCTGCAGCAGCAACTGTGAGAGAAAGCACCAGGTTGTACGACAAATGGATTTTAGGCAACACACAAACGCAAACAAGGACAAAAAGCCACAGTCAAGGAAACCCACATTTAACAATAGAATCCAGCAGTGCCCTGAAAGCTCTCATGCATGAGTAATGTGTTGCTTGTTTAACTCTTCAGCATCTCCTGCAAGATGGCAAGTTTAAAAATGTAGGCATGTTGATGCTACAGACAATACAAACCATTTTGTCTGACAGGTCCCCCTCCTGGGCCTTTCAATATAAGCATGCTGTTTGAAATCTGCCTGCATACACACACGTACGGCATGCATATACACAGGCGCCTTCACACACACGCATACACGCACTAATATCCCTGTTGGAGGTGGTGGAAGTGCCAGCTATTATCAATTAATCTTTGCTGTGTTTTTTCTCTTGCAGAGAGTGCTACCATATGGTTCTCTGTCAGCCACTGCTTTTAATTTACTCCTTGCGTCTGCTGTGAAAACAGACCAACATCCTATCTAAATTGCTGATTTGATAGAGGGAGTATAGGGGGACATGAAGGAGAGCACTGTATACACACAATATGTATAATAGCTACATGTTGTGTATGCAGTAGGTTGCATGAGTTTACACACGCTAAATCTTGTAGTATCTCTCCCACACTTCACGGCACATTGATGTGCAGATGCTCATACTGTACACACAAACATAGAAGAAAGAAAACTCAAACATTCAACATTTATTTGAAACAAAAAAAAACTAACGTAGGCCTATCAACAGGAAAAGCACAGTTTTATTGGGTCAATTTTGATGTTTTTTTTTTCTTACGTGAGTAAGGTTTAAGGGGAAAAATTTATTAATAACAGTTATTCTTTTTTTTAAGGTGTAGCAGTAAAAGAGCACATATAATCATCCAGCTTACTATGCTGCAATAATAGCAAAAAAATGGAGAAACAAAAGTAACAAAATACATGATTTTATTATGGATGAACACTAGGAAATGAAGAAACATTACACAGGTGTAGAACATAAATATATGAAATGCCCAGAAAGACCTTTTCACTGTTGCTGTTTGCTAAATTTAGTTTGCAACTGCCTGTCAAAGTCACACTTTAATAACAAAGATTTTGATCTGAACTGTTGTGTAGCCAAATTTTAGGCTAGCCTACTTGTCAAAAAACTAATATGGCTAATATGCTACAGCTAACACGCTAATATTTGTAGTTGTGACTAACTAACAGGGGTGACACAGTGATGCAGTGGTTAGCATTGTCGCCTCACAGCAAGAAGGTTCCTGGATTGTACCCTGAGGTGGGAGCTCCTCTGTACGGAGTTTGCATGTTCTCCTCGTGTCAGCGTGGGTTTTCTCTGGGTACTCCGGTCTGTCTCTATGTGTCAGCCCTGTGATAGTCTGGTGACCTGTCCAGGGTGTACCCTGCCTCTAGCCCAATGTCAGCTGGGATAGGCTCCAGCCCCTCCGTGACCCCCAACAGGATAAGCGATTACAGAAAATGAATCAATGAAATTGCTTTATTTGGTGTTTCTACAGCTTTAAATCACCTGGTCAGTTTGGTTTGGAGAGGAAGACACCAATGGGGATAATTTGGCTTCAGGTAAAGAGCTTCTGAACAACTAGCACTGACGAAATTCTAACTGGGAGAAGTTTGAGCTAGTTGCGATCTGCAATCCTCACGGCTAGATGCCACACACTGCTCCTTTAAATCAGAGGGTCTAAAGTGGAGAGAATCTGTCAGTATTTTTTTCATTTAGTTAATATAGAGTGCTCCAGCAATTATGTTTTGTCTGTAGGCCGACATGAAAGTTAGCGTAGCCCAAATTTTTTTGGTTATCATTACAGAAAAAAAGCTCAGTGGCAAACAAATGTTTATGATACTTACAAGTTTTGTTCAGCAATGATACCAATTTTATTATTTTTAAAGACTAAATGCAATCTCCAGAGGTAAAAAGCTAACGTTAGGCTATAAACAAACAACACCACACTTTCTTGAAGCTTGTTAAGCATGAAGACATTTTGTGGTCTCATGTAGCTTGTTAGCAACTGTCTTTTTAAAACACATAACACCTTCAAAATGTGGGGTATTTTCTGACATATTTTATGCTGTAGAACAAAATGTGAACATCTCTGAAGCTTGTGTTAAGACCATATTTCAGCCATTTAACCAAAAACCTATTTTAAAACCCATTGACTTTGAGACGAAGGAACTGGGAGTGCTAAAATGCTAAATCATTTTTCCAGTATTTAGAACTCATTCTTGGAGCACTCTACTCAGTCGCCGCTTAATTTAGGAGATAAGGTGTTTCATGAGGAAACAATGGAAAAGTACAGCTTTTTTTTCCTCAGATTTATCAGCTGTAGTCATTGAAAGAAATTTCTTAGCCAAGCAATTTCTGCTTTGACTTGACAGGAAAAATGCACAGAAACCTTTTCATTTCCCAGTCCACCGAGCTCTGACATGTATAAGAACAGCAGGAGGGAAGTCAAGTGATGTTAGCTGCCTCTCAGTGGTTTCACAGAAACACTATTTTCAACGACATGTCATTGAAAGCCATTTCTTTTGTACAACCCCCCCTCCTGTATATAGGACCAGCCTATTAGATTGTTCTGTATACAGCAGCTTTGTCTTTATACATTTATGTAGATTTCCATTTTTTCAAGCAGGGTTTTCAGGCAAGCAATACATAAAGATGATGATTATAGATACAGTCTAATTTCCATGGTGATCATATACTGTAAATGGTTTCCCCCTTCCACTACAGCATTATGTAAGCGTGGGAGTCACATGGAAACCTGAACTGTGGTGTTCCAGTGTTGAGTATAGCATTAACGTCCTACATGTAATGCTGCATTGTGCGTGTGTGTGAGAGTGTGTGTGTGTGAGAGAGAGAGAACCCCAAAAGAGCTGGAGTGTTTCCATGACAACATCTGCAGGGGGTGGCAGATCCCTAACAAATAGTCCACTTTCCAGCAGCACACCGGTCACCGTATCTATAAGATGACTGCCTCTGTCACGGGTGATTGTGTACATAAAGGCAGGTGCCTCATGCTACTACTACTACATGCGTCACATGCTGTGACACATGCACAGTGTTTTCTCAAATTCACAGAGAATATAAAGAAGCACTGTGACTCAAAGAGCGAGCTGCTAGTGCTGGCATTATTCACCACTGG
Source organism: Chaetodon striatus (assembly GCA_029783705.1). Lineage (NCBI taxonomy): Eukaryota > Metazoa > Chordata > Actinopteri > Chaetodontiformes > Chaetodontidae > Chaetodon > Chaetodon striatus. Next base: position 13,830,579 of record JAPZEB010000006.1, read on the forward strand.
CTGTTATAGCAGCTCACTGAGCCCGTGAGTGCCAGAAATGGTGCTAAGCCTAATACACTGTTGAGCCAGATGTGCCATACTGAACGGTTTCTCATCTTTTCTGCTGCTTCTCTGCCATTTTGAATCTTGTTATAGGTGGTAATTAAATAAAACACATACTATTACTGATTTACTTCAACATGAGAGGTAAATAAAGAAATCAAAGCCTGACTGTGTGCAAACTGGAGTGGATGATCCAGAGTGAGAGAAATGCATGTATGCCTTTTATGATATTCATTCTATTTTTTATGTCTGTGGTACCAATAGCAGCTGTTTTACTAAAGGTAGGGAAATACACTGACATTACAGGTTTGTCTGTTCGTTTGTGTGCACTGTTCGGATGTCCAAAAAGTAATACACCAGAATAGTACTGTATATAACCCATGTAATCTTGGGTCAGTAATTCATAAATAACCCACGTAATCAGGAAATCTGCGATCACATGACCAATGCGCTGACAGGAGACAAGAATACGGATCCACTAATTTTAAAGTTCTGGGGCAATATCAAGACTAATGTTTTTATATGTTTGTTCATTTTGTTTTTTCGTTGTTATTTATTCCCCTTTTGTGCCACAGAAATAAAGAAAGCCACACTATATTCACTATTCATTACCCTACCTTTTAATAAGTACAAATCCAATTATACATATTTATGAAACAACCTTCAATATAACCTTTCACATGAGAAAAAAAAAAGAATAAAAAATAACAGCCTGAAAAGCCTTTTTACTTTATAAAATATATAACAATTCCTAATATCTGTATAATATTGCTGTGAAAACACCAACAAATTTTCCCCCTCAAACAACTATTCTTAGCCAAGTTCCTCTCCAAAAACTACATTTTACAGGATTACACTGAACACATCATGAGCCATAATTTACCTTCACCCAATACTTTCTTGAATGCATCATAATGTAACTCATTAGGCCACTCATTCGAGATGAGCCAGGCTACAGAATCAATCACCGCCAATTGCCCCACAATCCATGCCAGTTAGATCTGTGTCCAACTCTATCCCAAGTTGCTCTGACATCATGTAAAAGTGGGCAATGATAACCTCTCAAGATTGAGGCGGCCGCAGTTTTTAGAGCCAGGTGCATAGTTTTGTCAGACTAGCAGCCTTTGTGGTGTACAGCCTTTGTGGTGCATTCATAACCTTAGTGATTACAAAGCCTGTATCTTTCCACATCATCCAACCTCTCTTAAGAGTGAGGAAGCAGAACAGGTTTTGTCATTTGAAACTTTTCTCAAAATGGTCCTCCTTATTTCTACTTTGCATGGCCTTTAGCTACATTCAGATAAGCCCACTCTGTATTGGTAGGTAAACCTAGAAAGAATACAATTTTACAGTGATTGTATTCACTGACATGTTTAACTTCTGTCACGTAAATAACCAAATTAATCTAAACAGTGGTTTACCTACTTAAATTGGATGACAAAAAAACTCTTTCACAACAAATCTCCAGTCCTCAGCCTTCTATAACCTCCAGCACTCAGCAGCTTTGACACTGAAATAGTCTAACTAAAGTGCAAACACAACTGGGAATCTCCTGAGGCTCTGAGACTGCCTCAGCTCTACTGACGAGTAAAACACCCAATGTGAGAATTATAGTATTCACACCTACACAGAACCTGCTATATCTGCTTTCTCTCAGCTGGAACATCTGATTTCACCTGTTTTTACTACAAAATACTGTCATTTCAAACAGTTTAAGAAAATTGCAAGACGTAAATAGAGGGGACTGTCAGTCCACTAAAATGCAGCTCAGTTAATCAATTAACTCTCCAAAATGTTAGGGAAAGATGGACTTTAAAACCCTTTACATATTCCCCATGAGTTGTGCACGGATTAATTCTCCCTAGTGAAATAAACAAAACAACATTGCACCCAAAATCTGGACACCCTGAGGTGGAGCCATGCCTCACGTTAGCTGCAGGTGCAACAGCAGCACTCAGAGACTGCTCTGCAGGCAAACTGTAATGTTTCACATCTGATATTCCTGCTTCTGTCTCTTGCAAAACCACCCAACTGTGTGAATTTAACATGCCAGAATGGAGTCATCACTGACAGTGACAACTTGGAGCATAGCTTTATGCATGAAGTATGGTGTGCATGTTACACCTTTTGACACACTTCAAAAAACCAAAGAAATCAATTAACCCAGGGGGAATGCATTTGTTTTTATCCTTTTGGTGGCAGCAGACACGCTCAGAGACAGTTATTAAATGGTTAAATTGAGCTCTTGGGGATAATTATCTGCACCACCCTCGAATTGAGATGAGAACATCTACACCATAATCATGAAAGCCAAACAGATGATCTTCTTCCTGTGACAAGCGAAGAATGTCTCACAGCAACTACTGGTCTAATTCTACACAGCCATCACCTCACTTCCTCTATCACAGTCTGGTTCTGCTGTGCCTCCTCCCACACTAAAGACAACAGCACTGTGCTGTCCACAGCACTGAGACCATCCTCTGCCAGCTGTCCTCCATCTGAGACTTATACATGTATGATGTGAAGAAATGTGGAAGAGACTGCCAGCTCTTTCTCCAACCTGTACTAAAATCTGTCTATTGTAAACCAGAACCACCCACAAGCTAAAAAGCTTTCTCTCAGCTAAAGCAGCCCCCATTTGCCTCTCCATCGTTTCTAACATCGAAACATGTAAACACAATGGCTGCCTCTGCTGTATGTGCCATAATATAATGCATGCTCACTGTATAACACATTTATGTAGTTCATGTTATTTATTTATAGGTTATCTATCTATCTATCTATCTATCTATCTATCTGTCTATCTGTCTATCTGTCTATCTATTTATCTACCTTATTTCATCACAATGCAATGTTTCGTCAGGAATCCTTGGGTCCTGGGATTCATGTGGATGCCACTTGACATGCACAACCCACCTAAACACTGTTATAGACAAAGTACACCCCCTCATGGTAACAACACTCCCCGATGGCAAAGGATCCACTGCCAAGGCATCCGCAGAGGTCTTGTGTCCATGTCTTAAAAGGTCAGAGCCAAGTCCAAGATCCAAGGACGCCCCAACGTGGATCGGACTTGGCTCCGGGGTTCCAGCGCATCCCACGGACGCGTGATCAGATTGGAATCGTGGGAATTTGGGGGCTCGGTCCACGCCTTCAGCTCTTCGTCATGTTCCTCGGGCCATCCTGAGCAGTTTTTGCAATATGGAGTGGTGCATTGTCCTGCTGAAGGGGCCACTCATGGGAAGTGCTTTCACCATGTGGGGGTGTACTTGGTCTTCAACAGTGTTTAGATGGGTTGTGCGTGTGCGTGACTTCCACGTATACGTCAGGACCCAAGGTTTCCCAGCAGAATGTTTCATTGTAATTTAAGCAATTATTGTTTGATAAAGCACTACAAAATAGAAAAACATGCCCTGTGTAATTTCCCAGAGCCCAAGGTGAAAATCCAAAGTCAATGAATCCAAAGCTATTCAAGCCATCTAATTCTCATATTAAAGAAGCATTAATCCAGCAGTGTTTGGCTTTTTTGCTTAAAAATGTACTAAAAAGGTTATTCAATCAACAAAATAGTAGCCAATTATTTTCTGTTGATGGTTAGAGGTGGGACAAATTATCATACGAATACAATTCAGATGTTTGATAGACGATAGATAGAATTTCAAATCGAAGCACTACTGCATTTAGTCGACGCTGGCTGATGTGTTATATCTGATTGTGAGAAACCATGGGCTTCTTTATCTCGCCAAATCTAATAACTGGTACTACACACCTTACCCAGTCAGGACACACACTTCAGATTCTTTTTTATATATAGCCAAATGTCTTCAAGGTAACACTGTGTTTATGTAGTGTTTCCAAAGTGTTGACAAGCCTTGCCATGTTTCTGCAGCAGCTTCTATCACCCACTGAAATGTTCTGATAGCAGTCGACGGAGGTCAAACTATTAGTTTAATTTTCTTTGGCTCGGGGCGTCACTTCAGCTCAGTCTATAATTAGACATAAAATTTGCATTGTGGGATTGTGTAAGTTTTCTAGCATGACACAGTCAAGACTCGGGTCACTTAGTGGGCAGCACACTGATAATAATTACATAACATTTGCCGATGGCTGCTCGCCCCCAACTTTAGGTTTTAATATACATCCATGATACTTCATCCACTCGGGTAATGCAGTCTGACTCACTGGATGTAGACTGTGGCTATAAGCCTGCAAATGGGCTGCTGATTTCTGCCATCATTCTCCTTTCCTTCCACTATCTGCTTGTTACTGTTTCGGAACAACAACAACAACCTCCAAACCAAGAACGTACACACAGAAAAGGGCACATTTTGACCAAGATTTAGATTTGCAATAAGACATGCTTGCCTTTTTTTGGTGAATTGTTGTAAAGATCTACAACTTATAAAACAACTTGTGAATGCACCGCAGAAAAGCCCAGACTGTCTCGCTAGACTCTAGTTCCTGACATGGTCAGTTGAAGTTGATTTGCCACATCTTTGAGCTCTGGCAGCGTCATGCGCCACTGTCAGTGTGCTAATGTACTGATCCGTCCCGCAACATTCTGCTACAGCCACGTACAGCTACCAAAGTATAGTCATGCTTCATCTCCAGGGCACGATTATCAAATTATGTTTGTCTCTTTTATCAGTAAAAGTTGAATCACACAGTGACATACCAATGCTAATGTTGTTTGTGGCATTTTCTTTTGCGGGGCCACTTAAATGACAGCGCTTGCCTCCCTACATGCAATAGTTCCAACAAAACAAGTTGACCCCTGACAGTAATTCGCAAGAGCTCAGTTGTGGCATCCTGGGCCTACTACTGCCCAAAACAACTAACAAAAACAAGCCAGAGCGCAGAAAGATAATTGGTGATTCAAGACCTTTCTCTAGCCCTGACACAGCGCTGTAGAGATAGGTCTGACTGAGCGAGACTAGGGCAACACTTATGAGCAAGGTAGCATAAAGTGCCAGAGCCATTTACACCATGTGTGGATGAATGGTCAGCTGGGGATGTTAACGATTAACCATCAACTGGTCATTAAGAATTTGACTGGACATGTTAAATTTTAATTGATCAAATAAAGATCTGATTCTGAAATATGAACAATGTATAGTCTCCCATTACATTTTAGCTATCAGTAGAATGGTGTATATTAAAATCATGTTTTTATTACTTGATATAGCAAACAAAGGGCGTGATATAACTATTTTATGACAAGGCAGCTATTGGGGGGTCTGGAAGGAGAGCACGGCAACAACATCAGAAAATGAAGTGGGCAAAGTCAAGCTTTATTCACATATATTCAGCGTGTGTCATAAGTCAGGCCTCTACATTGTAATATTTCTCATAGGCTAATGCAGTGCTCTCAAAGATTATGCAATATGTTGCTGTGAGCACAGTTTTTATGTTTAGTTATAATCACAATTAATCAATTAATTTGCAACCCTAGCCAGGATGATAAGAGTGACTTCCCTGACTTTTGTCCATGATGTTTCTCTCCAGTATATTGCATTAAATGTTCCCCTGTGCTCTGCTGTTGACTGACAAACAACTTTAAAGTATAAACTTTTTGCCGTTTTGCCGTTTTTATCACGTATTGCTTCATTAATGAAGGCAAGGTAGCCAAAAACATTGGGCGAGTAAAGAATTGTGTGCTGGAGAAGAGTTTTGTGACAGGTTTTAATTACAATGCACTTCCATTGAAGCTCACACTGGTCTGCACCTCGCCGCATGTGGCTTCTCAAATTTGGAAATCGCCTTACCCTTTTAACAGAGTAGAAGTATTTTTGTTTTGGAGCCACCTCTGTTGAAATGCAACAAAGAGGCTCAGACCACCACTGTTTTGGCTCGGCGTGTATAGCGAACACAGCAGGGTGCCAGTCTGGTCAGCCACGGCACTGCTTCTAGCCAAGATGATAAAAACAGAGCCACCAGGTGCCAACAGGTAGAGATGACTGGCAGTGTCTGTGCTTCAATTGCCCACCACTTGAATCTGAAAGCATCATGTCACTATTAGTTTACACACATCGACTATTCACATCAAATTCTGTTGCTTGCAAAATTGAGTACCAGTGTGTGTGACTTTGGAGATTTTAAAACTGGAGGAAACACCACGGACTAAAGGAAGAAGAGAATTGCATTTACTCAGTTGACCCAGCCAGCAGTAACTTTAGAGCACGTAGTAATTAACAGCTTACCATAATTACCCAGTGTGTAAACTAAAACTGCTATTGAAACTAATGAAAACAAAAGAAAGTAGTACTAAACACTGAAAAAAGCAAACCTGCTCAGGAAGTGAAACTAAACTGAACTGAAAACTTAAATTAAATATGAGAAAATAAAAACAATTGAAAAATATGAAAGTATAATAACTCTGATCCTTACTTACCCTTTAAAACACCAAAATCACACAATAACACAAAAAAACTAAGTCATCAAGGCAGTGTTAGACTAACAGCTCCCACAAGCCAAGAAAAATTACTGTTTTTTTCCCAATTGAGTCTGGCTTTGAAGAGAACATAAATAAGTTTCACTTTTAGTTTAGCTCCCAGATGGAAAGAGCTGTTTGTTGGGGAAGTACTGAGCATTTGACTAGATAAATGAGACTAGAATCACACTGTACAAATTGTGTGAGAGTTTGTAAACAGATGTTTTGCTACAGTTTTGCTGCTGTTAAACATGGACCCCTATGACTTCAATTCATCACCAATTTTCTCAATTTTAGGATCCTTTGTTCTCTGTGCAGTCATGTGTGAAAAATAAGTTTTCTTCATATATTCAACATAACATTGGGTGAGTAATAGATATAGAAATGGTCATTTGGGGGGTGAGGTATTCCTTTAATGGCAGTCATATACATTCACCCCAGAAGTTAAACCGCACCATGAATACACAATATGTATTCTCTCACAGTGGATTTCAGCAATCCCCGATCTCTTATTTACAGTCCTATTCCTTTATGTTCACAGCCTTTTCATAGACGGATAACATTTTCCCGCATCCTATCCATCTTCCATCACTCACTTTTACCACCAGCCCTTCATCCCTCCATCCCTTCCCTCCCCCTCCTGGTGTAAATCACATCAGTGAGCAGAGCAGAGCAGAGAAATCCCTTCTTTCTGAGGGAGGAGATTAGGAGTGAGCACAGACAACTGGATTTAAATAAAGATCACCTTCCCTACGGGGCTCATCGCTAAACTGGGAGCGAGGACGGACCCACTGTGGACATTCAGTGTGTGTGTATTTGTGTGTGTGATGGAGGAATACTAAGAGAGAGGTGAAGAGAGAATAATCTAGAGTGCAAAATTGCCTGCATGTGTAAAAGTGTGTCTTTCTGTGTATGCATGTATG